>OENT01000291.1:0-92299 GCA_900239685.1 Rotaria macrura
TCGCAAGACTTTTTTCACTTCGAACTGAAGCATAATTTTCATAAAGGAAGCAAAATATTAATCGTACTTATCTACGATACAATTATGACTTAAATACTAAAAAGTTAATAAACTCTAGAAATTATTTGTAAAAAAATCGAGTTTATCAGGGGGTCTTCTAATATGTCTTTTGCTTCATTTATCCAAGGAGGGTCTTCTAATGTGTCGGGGGCTTTAGTTAATTAAGATTCCTCAGTAAAAAGGTACAAAAGTAGAAATTATTGTAATCAGTATCCAGGTTCTGATATATATATATATATATATATATATATAGAGAGAGAGAGAGAGAGAAAGATAATTGCATTAAACGAAATAAATATGTCCAGAAGGAAAGAACATAAGCTACACTGTATAGCGTTCATCTGTTGTTATCTTTCCTATGATAAACTAATTAGATCATTTGGGTATCTTTCTAATTCGAGTTCGAGTATAAATGAAAATTTCCAAACAAATCTTAAGATTCAGCTCTTGCTAACCGAACATTCAACTTTAGTTTTCTTAATTTACGATTGAAAGTGCTACATACCTTTGTAGATTCAAAGGTCTTCACACTTTTTTTTTCGAAATTATACTAAAGTTTTAACTACTTATTTATCTACAATGTCGCATTATTCAACTGCTCAATCAGCAAATTATTGAGTGTATAGCTTGATAATTTCCAAGTAGTGTTTATTTTTCAGGGACCAACGGTTGTCGATATACATTATGTGACTATTGAGTTTAGAACTAATTGAATGGTAGTCCAAGACAGAGCTTATCGGTATAGTTAGCTAACGATTTAGCGAACATCAACTAAATAATCACTGAGATTATGAGTGTTTTGTGCGAGAAGGTACACATGCACTGTATCATTTCATGAATCTATATGAAGGCTATGGTGCATCTGTTCAAATACGGAAAGCAATAATTTTTAATGTCTCTAACACAATTATGAGTAAGCAATTTATTGCTGTCTGCTGAGATCCAGGTATGCAGAGTAAGACAGAATATTTTCTTTTCGAAGTTAGTGAAATGAATGATTTCGAAATAAACATACTTCAGGGCTGATTGAGAGTTTTTTCTGAGCTCAGATGTTGCAATTTGTCGCGAAGGAATACGCATCGATTCCGATGAACCAGTACCACTATTTATGAAAATAAATAAAAATCTCTCAACATAATCTATTCATTGAAAATATCATGTCTTGTGTTACTACCTCAATGGAATATTCTCTTGTGTATCAGTAAATTGAAAGCCTGTATACAATGTTGAGTCATAGCCATACTTCTTAGCCACCTCTTCATCATTCATAAATTTGGCACCTTGTTTCAAATAGAAGTTAATGGCTGGCCGATTTACTCGTCGACACAAACCCCAGTATGAAGTACCCGGTGGATAAATTGTACGCAAATGTTGTAGAAGACGAGCTCCGTAACCATGACGTTTGCTTTCGGCTTCGATTGCAAATTGAGAAATATAAACAGATCTATTTTCTTCTTCCTTCAACGTTAAAAATCCGATGATGCCTTGTGTCTTATGATTTTTGACAGTGTTCATCGAACATAACATGAAACATCGACATTTTGCAGTGAGCATTTCTTCTTGCATTTCATCGAACGTTTCTTGTAACCATTCAACGATCGTTTTGTTCGATTTTAATTTAAGCTGAGCTTCTATTTCCTTGTAGAAATCATCAAATGAACGCACGAAGAGTTCACGTAACACGGGTAACGTTGAATGGTAAATTGTACGTGGTAAAAATTCTTTAACGACAACTTTGTCAAGTGTTGATTGCTTGGTGCTTTGTTGATCGGCTAAAGTATCGTTCTACGTATATATCTGTTTTACTATTCAAATCATTTAAATATGACTTACATGGCCGTGCAAATGTTTGAGTTTGTTGTGCTTTGATCACGCAATCTTCCCAACGAGACGAAACCTTGTGCCGAACTATGTTTTGAAAATTATCAATGACTATTGAACTTGCAGTCGTTCATACTAACTCTCGTCTGAAATTCGAGAAATATCTATGAGATCAGTCACATCCGAATGTTCATCATGTTGCATCGAGGTTTGACGCGAAATGTCTAGGTAAGATAAAGTGTAATACACTTAATGATTAGTTTTGAACTGTTAATTTTCTATATTAATTATGAGAAACAAAAGTTGATATGATATAACATTCTAAGCATACCGCCATGTGAAAGGAAATCTTGTGTAAAATCTCGATTATCACGTGAGAGCTGATCGATACCGTCCGATGCTGTTGAGAGTAATATAGAAGGATAGAACTTTTCTCCACTCATGTTCTATTGTGAATAGTACCAATAAATATTGTTCGTTTTTCTAAAATAATTTTATCTGTGTTTTGATTTTTCTTTCCTACCAGTTTCAAATCAACTGACAGGAATTGTATTCTTTAGCATTCGGTAAGCAAAAACATGATTAGTATAACAACATAATACTTATCTGGGAACAAGAATAAGAAACACTCTATGAACAAAAGGTTCTACTAACGAATCTGTTGAAGTTCGCAAGGAGGTACGAAACTTGAAAATGTTTGTTCATCTGTACACGGGCCCGGAAACTTTGCAACAAAAAATTTTTAAGATCTGTAGGATCCAAAAAGGTTCGATATGCAAAATTCAAAACCATTCAGATTCAACTCAAACCTGAATGATTTCATATCAATGGTTCCGCGCATGTGTCCAGTTGTACAGTTATTTTAGATTTCGTAGCTCCTCTGGAACTGTAAAAGGTTCGATAGTATAACTATTTGTTTTTACAATGCATCGGACTTATATATGTGATTTTATTTTGAAAAACTTCGACTTTTGTTTCCAGAGATTCGATGCAATGCATCGGCGTGTGTTTTGTATTTAAAACTACTCGTATGAAAGGTTTAAGAGTATGCATTTATTTTAACTTTTATATCAGTATCATTGATATAGTTGCTTGTTTCGAGTGTGAAAAAACCAAGTAATATTGTCCACAATCACACTAACGAGTGACTCGTACGAAAATGTCATTAGAGCATGCATGTACACAAGTGGTGATGGTGAGTCAAGTAAAAAACACCTATCTTTATTGATGCAAGAACGATTACATCGCTTCAAAGGAAGAAGCTGCACGCATCATGGAAAACATCGATGTGTAATGAAAAAGTCAAGTAGATAGATTACATGTAACTTTTTATGTTGTAAAAAAAGAATTAATGTAGACGAATAAAATGCAACGAAAGTTCACTACAACGTTCGGTACCGATTTCAGCACGTTTATACAATCGTTTTTCCAATGTATTATTCTATATTATTTTATCACATACCTTTCTCACAGTGATTAATTATCTTAGAAGTACTATTCCTTCAGCATATGTTTTCTCCATGAAACGTACTTAGTCAAACTGACTTCTGTTTTAGATGATAGTATCTTTATATTTGCGTAAATTATAAGTTCCAAAACATTTCGAGACATTATTGCAATAGTCTGTAACTAGAAATGCTTATATAACAAGCGATTATTCTCATTTTATTCTTGAAAGCAGAGATATTTGAAATTGAATACAATGAAGAATAAAGTTTTGTCAAGTGGAAAAATCAACTGGTTCCTGAAATATTTTTCACTCGATAGATTATCAACAAGAAATATCGATCCGTTTATCTAAAAAAAGACCTAACTTTCACAATACTCGTAGAGAATTGTATCAGACTGAAAAGAAATTGTTGAAATATTAGAATAAATTTCACCAGTTTCATCGACATTGCTAGTATCCTTCAAATGATAGTGTTACTGTCATACGCATATGTATTCAATGAGTTGCAGCTCTTTCAAAAACTTCGAAATATAGCGAGAGATTTTGTGCTAGAAGATTGATTAGTATAAAGGTTACGTGACGGTGATTTCCTAATGTTACTATTGGTCTATCTCTTTCATCGTAAGATGTTTTGACTTGGTCTGTATCAAGATTGACTTTGGAATTTTGTTCGAATTTCGAGACAATCCATCCGACATTTTGATTGTATGTTTCATCTAATGATACGATATCGAATGATTGCTAAAATTTTTTTTTGGTAAGTGTGTTTTTTGTCAATACCCCTAGCAGTCAAAATTCCAAAGAAACGCGTTAAAACAGTGCCTTTTATTTTTCTCATTCAACGCGTTCTACACAGTCAAAAATGTCCGAATTTTCGCTTTTTAACACGTTATAACTTGACGCATCTTCTAGCGTTCAGAAATGTGAAATTAAACCGTCTATATGCGTTTCTGATTTCTAAGCGTTGAAACGCGTTTAGAGAAAGAAAAAAAATTCCTCGAGACGTATTAAGTTTGTATTTTCTTCATTCTTGAGAATGCATTACTACGAGTTGTTCTTTGTGCTAGTATAGATTCAACCAAAGGATCTTATAATTAGAAGACAGTCAACTTACGATTAGACTAGACTTACACGTTACTAGATATCTTAAAATTTACTACTGATATTAAACGAACATTCCTGGAAAACAATTTCTACAAGTGCAACTCTTAACGAATATTTAGTCGATATTTTATTGTTTCATTGAATAATCAGTGTTTTTCGTTCAGTTTCAGTTAATATCTATCAATAATTTTTAAAAGTTTTATTTATAGATTTATAAATATTTAGTTTAGAGATTTTAGAAGCATCAACTTCCGCCTTTTAGAATTTTTAATTAAAATGAAATATAACGCAACAAAATGGCAACTTCACAGATGTCGACACATCGTTGCTCTTCCTCGTTTATGATTTTCGTGAAGTGGAATGACAAAGGAAGGAATAGGACAGTAATACTGGACGAGCTGAGTTACAGTTCATCTGCATCTATACCATAGGTTAACTCTACTGTTAAAATGCATTGATTTCTTAAAATTCATCTATTAGATGCGTGAAAATGTGTTATGGCGTGATCAACTTGTTTATACGCGTTGTCTTCTTTTTCCTGTGAACTGGACGACTTAAACGCATTTTTACTCTGCCTTTTTTCCTTCAACGCATTAAAATACCATTTTGGCGTTTTTGTGACTGCGTGGGTAGTATTGATTTACTTTTTTACGTTTCATACTGAAGTTATATTGATAAATTTACACTTATCTTTCAGAGAAATTTTATTTTGTAAATGACAAATCAATTTTAATCAATTTACAAAGTTCTTATTAGCTATCACTATTAAAATACGATAAATACGGTTGCGTAATTCGATTAATCTTATCAAATGATGGCATTTTTTTCTTATTCGATGAAATGTACATTGCGTGAAATTGAACGCAGAATCTTGATAGAGTCGATTTCAAAGAGATGTAAACATGTCAAAACTATTAGTTAAGTGTTTCGTCTCTACTACTTATTTTCAATATATTGAAACATAAAATAGGCAAAATGTGAACGCTTTGTTATTTGATACAAGACATCTATATTCATACTCATGATTATATTGTCATGTGATCTTCATATATTTTCTTTCCGTACTTTTTATTTTGACCTTCTCTATGTATACCATATTTTACATACAGTAGAAAAACTTATAGAGTATTTGCGAAAGTCGCACTTTGAAATTTTATATCCTACCGGTTAAATCGCTGAATCGTATATCTCGAAATATTTGATTAATTAAGTAGTCTATACGGGAATATTCACTACATTACGATGTCGCATATTATATCATATTCATGTCATTTTTCAGTATATAAGAGGAAACCAAAACATGAATTGATACACTTCATTGATTTTGTTGATAATTATATTTTGTTTAGAGTATGTTTTTTTAGACTACACCAACATTCGTTCTATGATTCTCTCTATCACGTGCACTTATGACTCATTCTTTTTTGACTGCACATTGAAGTATCGTTGGCTAAACTCAACAAAATACATCGGATTATTCATCTAAGTAAATTATACATGTATATATATATATATATATATGTAAGTTTTTAGATATTATTTTTGTTTTTTATCGATGGAATCGAACAATAATTCATATTTATCATCACAACACGAAGCAACTTATCATAATATAATGAACAAAGATCATATACAAGAATTTACTCCGACAAGTGATAGGGATCCACTATTGATCGATTTACGAAATATATTTGTTTCATCATTCGAGCAATATTATAAAACTATAGAATCAAAATTAAATTTACCAATAGGTAAAACACTAGTTGCATGGTTAGAAACAGCGTTCGATGAAGAAATTGATCAATTACTTGCACAAAAATGCCGTTGCTTTGTAATATTTACACCAGCGCCTTCATCATCTTTCGTCGGTTTTTTAACAATCAAAGAAAAAGCGAATGATGCAAATGACATCTACCTATCTCAATTTGCTATTAGTCCAGTATTTAAACAACAGGGCTATGGATTGAAACTTTTAAAATATCTTAATATAATTTTTCCGTCAGCAACATCTTACACATGTCTTTGTCGACGTGTTAATCAACCAGCATTGAACTTTTACAAAAAATGTGGAGCTCAATTCTTTGATGAAGATCAAATTGTAACAAGTCATGGATTCAATCCTGTCAATTATATTGCTTTACAACTTAGTAGAAATCAACTTGAATTGCTCTAGAACATCTTATTCAACTGTTTTGATTTCAAACATAATAAATACAGGAATACAACTTACGTTGCGAATCTCGAAGATAACAGAATAGTTGTCACCTATGTACAATAATGAATAGAACGCTCTCCCATCTCGTGTGTCGATGTCCCAACATAATTCAATATGAATGGCAGTTAAGAATATGAGCTTGTCACTATGGTTCAAATTGAACGAAAACTATGATTGGGCACATCTGTCAAGTGGGAACAGCGGATTCCGTTATCCTATGAATCTTTACCGTATCTCGGATCCGAAGATTTCTCGCAGATCCTCGTATCCTGGATATGGTGGGAATACAGAGGATATAACAAAAATTCGAATAATAAGCAGAATATGAGGAAGTTACAGAGTCTCCTGGAGAGCATTTTTTGTTCTCGGTAAAAAATGATGGAATGAGACATGCTGAAGCAGCTAAATTGAAGTTTGGGCTTTTTGTTCTACATTATTTCGCTCAGTCAACTGTCTTAAAAGCATCGAATGAACGTTACAAAAGGGAATCAAATAAACATTAAGCAGCCTATATCTTTATTCATTTGAAGTCAATTCTTCATATCACATAAGGTGATGTAGTTAGCTTGGACATGTATTGAAAAAATCCTATTCAAATTCATTAACATCGATGGAATATCTTAACCAGTACTAAGTTGGTATTAATCTCATTGTATAGATCGTATATAGTGTGTACTTTATTGACTCCATCGAATTTTATCTTATGTATCCCATCGTATGCCGTGGATCCCCATCGTATCCAAGATACACGGGAATCCACTTTTTCTCCCTTGGTTTTGCCTGTTTGCATTTTGTACATATGTTGTATTGTATCTTAGCTTAACAAATAAGAAAAACAATCCGATATTTTCAGCATATCATCATTACTGCAAGTTTTGAAAACAAGAGTAGCCTTACTTCACATTTTCTTGTTTAATCGTTTCAACAGCCCTGTAAACACTGAATAACTCCATAAGAATCACAAGTATATTTATATATTCAGTATACTATCATATTGGAAATGTAATTCATTAAATATTATTTCAAACGTGTTACATACGAATCTCGTTTTTACCATTATCAATGATGTTTTATTTTCCAAGAAATTCTTTCTGTAGTGAATTTCTTGTGCATTAAATAAAGCAGATCTTATAACGTTCATCAATACGAGATTGTCTTTACTATACTCATATTTTTTGGTTAAATACAACCAAGTTTCTTGGTAGCAAAAGTGTTTCATATTTTAATTTATATCATCATCTTTTGTTTGAATGATTGAAAGACCTTGTTTTCTTTTCAGTATAGCAATACAAATCACGCAACATTAGGTTAGACCAGAGACCGAAATGGAGTGGGGAATCTGGGTGGCGTCCCGGGGCGGGGAAGAAAAAACGAAAGCAAGCTCGGGGCGGGGTCGGAAAAATAGAATCCCCGACATTTTCCCGGTTTCAGCTTCACTATAAATACGTTCATATTTATATAAAAATATAGTTATCAAAACAAAAGATTTTGTTTTCACTTATGGTCAGCATTTGATTGCATATAAGTGTGAGATTTTCTGCGAAAAGTTCGTTGTCTCTATTGAATTCAGTGTTTAACATTGAGGAAGAAAACACACTGGGATCCGTTCTGCATCCGAAATTCAAAACATTATTGTCAGCGACGACAGCTCAAAAGTCAGAGTGTTATCGAACGTATCGTGCATTGTTGCCGAAAGGGAACTATGCATCCGCATTCGATGGTCACAATGAACTACCAAGAAAAAAGCGAAAGAATTTTCTACAACAATCGAAGGATGATGATGTAATAAAAGCAAAATGTAAAAACAGAACGACAGCAAAGGTTGAACTCGATATTTATATCGATTATAAGGCGAATGAACATAAAAATTATGCGAATAAATTATTATTTTAGAAAGAATACCAGGATATGTTTCTGAACCTCTCGAAGTTAGCACATCGAATATATTTTGTGCTCTGCACTTCAGATGTTGTTGAAAGAGTTTTCTACAGTAGATCTAATCGTCAATCAAAGTAGATATAATCTAGACCCAACCACGGTTAACAGTATACTGTTTCCTCGCTCAATAGGGAACAGAAAAAAAGATCAATTGATCTCGAGAAACATGTTTTTGTGCTCATATCAATTTAGGCCAATGGGGAAACAGCTGATTTTTTTATTTCTATGATTGTTTTTTTATTTTAATCAATTGATTTTTATCAGAAAAAAAACAGGAAAATCAAAAGAAAGATCACAGAAATCAAGAAAATGGGATTCAAACTGTCTCCCCTTAGATTGATATTTCGAACAATAAGGATGCTGAATTTTATCATTTCAATCGAGTCGCTGATTCTTTTGATTTGAAATCGATTTAAAATGAAAAATATCAGCTGTTTCTCCCTTGACTTAACCTCTACTCGTGAGCGTACTTTTTGTACTAATATGTATCATTTTATGTACCATCGTGTAAAACTTGTTGTACTCTAAGATACTTGTGAGCATTCTTGCAATATACTGTGAAATAAATTATAAAAATAAAAGTCGAAAACAACCGTAAAAATTTTAATGATACAACTAAAATCATTCAAGAGAATATCAAAGCTGGTAGTGATGGGAAAGCCGTGTCGGGGCGGGGCGGGGCAGGGCGAGGCAGAAAAAAAATTGAGCACGGGGTGAGGCGGGGAGTGAAAAACTTCCTCCGTTTCTATCTCTGGGTTAGACTGTATTCGAATGAAAGAATTGTTGCTGAAATGTCCGTGTCAATCTAGTAGTTTATTAGAAAGTTGTCATCTGTGATAATATTCATGTTTATATGTTTCTATATCTGAAATTTTTACATTCAAACGAGACAACACAAAAGCAGAGTGAAAAATGCATTCGTAGAAATACAAAGAGAAAATAAACACTGTTCAACTAGACATGTTAATTTTATATATTCACATACAAAAAAAAACTAAAGATTAATTATATTCATTAGCATCTTTAAAATTTGAGTTAAGAAGAATGTCTTGGTAGTTGTTATGTTGGTTTAAAATGCACTTTTGTCTGCTGATTAATAGTTGCGTAGTCAATAGATTCGTACAGAAGTGAACCATTGTCATTTGTACTTAAAAAATCTTTCATTTCAAGTGGGTCTTGTGAATAAATATGATCTGAATTTTGATCTATTTTATCTGGATGAGTTAAATTTGGTTTAAGATGTTGATTCGTTGACAATAGATCGTATTTTAAATTTAATTTTGCTTCATTGCTAATATTCCTTGAATCAGTTTCGAGAGATTTTGATTCTTTTGACATAAATGAATGAAATGTTTCAGATAAATAACGTACACGGCGATCGTTGCGACTACAAGTGTTTTATTAGCGTTAGAAATATTACAAAAATCATAACTTATTTACCGTTTATAGAGTAGAACACCACAGATAACAACGAATAGAATTCCTGAGAGAAGAACAATCAGTATATATAAGCCGATGTTACCTTAGATTAAAAACAATTCAATGTTTTGTGTTAATTTCTAGAGATTCAATAAGATTTACTTTCTCGTTGACTATCGACGTGAAGTCCAGTTAATTTTTGTTGAAATTCATTCGTAGAATCATTTTCTGCGAGCACATTTGACTTGGTCGATGTAATAAGTTTCAGTGTTGTCACTGGCCGAGATCGACGAACCGGTGTGACTACAAAGTTCATGATCAATGTTTCGTAGATCAAATTCTAACTATCTTTAGTACGTATCTGTTTTCTAATGAATTTTCGCACAATCTCAGTAGTTAGAATAAAAAGACTCAAAGTTATTATATATATATATATATATATTATAGAAACAAGAATAAATGATTCGGCTTGATTCATTATTGTTTCCAATGTATATTTATTTTTTCTATAGATGTGATCGAGACTAGAATACTAGATGTTATAATTCAAACTTGTGATATTTTATCTACGGGTGATAATTACTAAATTGTGTATTTATTTTTATTTTTGCTGCGACATTAATTATTTATGAACGTCTCATATGTAAAAGAACGGTCGACGAAATAAAGATATTCTAAGCTGCGATTCATAATTAAATGATAACATGACATGTCGATTTATATTACTAATCGATAGATAATTTTAACTTCTTAAGAATAATCTAAGATATTTATTCAACATAATTAGATTCATAGGTGCCTAATTAGATAAGAAGAAATGAGAATTAATAAATCCCTGAAAACATGTTGTAAACGAATAGTCCATAGTAATTAGCTGCTATCTACAACATGATTTCGATGAATTCATGTCAATATATACCATGTTTGAAAGAGAAAGGAATTTTGTAGGAAATTATAAAAATGAATATTCTTTTAAATGTCGATTTATTGTAGATATCTAAAGGTTGGTATTCGATTTCATTAAGTACATCTGACATTTTTCAGTGTGATTCAACATCCATCGGTATGTTCTAATTGGTCTGTTTAATACTCAACTATAAATATAGAAAAGTATATGAATTCATGCAGTTGATGCATGAATGGATTCGAATTTAGAGAATTTTCTAGTTTCATAATGACTATTGATTCTATAAATAGTGATTCATGCTCAATCTTGTATAAGATTAATTTGTTAATAATAATTTGACACGTGTTCTTTTTTAAAAATAGTTTACAATTGGTTCAGCTAGTTAAACTATTTCAGAAGTCGGTAGAGTCAATTCTAACTAGAAGAATGGATTAGCTATTGGATAAATAGAACTATTCAATTAACATTCATCCAACATTGAATGGATTTTTGCAGCACTGACAATGTCGGAAGACTTTCTATATGTATACATGCACATGTGAGTGAATCGCACAATCTGTGTACAATCGTATTCCGAGAAGAAAAATGCCCGACAAATTGATTTCTGCTCAATCAATATTAATAAGTTTTGTTTGTTTTACTGGCCTAAAGGTACCCATTAATTTCTAAAATAATCCAATTTGCGCCAGTTTTCGTTTACGAAAAGTCACTGCAATACTATAAAATATCAAGTTTCTCAAGGTTCCAGTTGGGAAAAAATCCATTTGTTATTCTATGGCAAATTTGTTGATCGTTTTTTTCCCTTGAATTGTACAATGATCATGCTCTTCACTCAGTGATATGAAGAATGAGTCACTTCATCCACTTAATACTTAATAGAAAAAAAGAGGACAAAATGAAGATACTGAGTTATTCTTTAATCTCAACCGTTGAATTTACGATTTTTACTGGTTCGATTGATTTGCTAAAACAAAATTGTTTCCAACTTTGAAATGAATTACTGGCTACGATTGTTGGATCTTTTTATGCATGTCAGAGTTGATGACGATTTTATGTAGGAATCAACAATCTTTAAAGTAGTCCTGACCTCATGTTTTTTAATTCTTAGAAAATTCTTTACTACTTAGTTTTTATTGCTGATTGGTTAAACTGTTCAGCACATCTTGTGAAATATTACGTTCGAGCTTTGATACCATCAAACGTAACATGACTTTGGAAAGTCATCTTTTATCTCGTTTCATCTATAGAATAGCAGACGGAGCTTGTTGTAACATACACCAGTGTTTGTTGCTAGTATTTCATCATCCGGTGTGTACGAAGAACTCAAGCCATTGATCAGAAAAATTCTGTGTCCGACTGGAACTCTGATCATACCAGCAGCTAGTAGTATTCAAATTGAAGGTATCGAGTGTGTGAATGTATTTTCACATGTTACTCAATACAACCAGATAGTGGAAACACGAGTTATTCTTTGATATGTTCATCTGTTGTAGATCAACATATTTCATTGATTGTTGTGATGGTGCTAATATAGTCAAATCTTTCTGAGAAAGTTCTAAGAACCTACGGGAATCTAAAAGTTGTTGAAGATTTCGAAATAATCTCATTGAAAATGATCTAAAATGATTTGAAACTCAATGAAATTTTTCAAAAGTTCGCAAACATGTCTTGAAAAGATTTGCCTAGTTTAATTCTGTGATGATGATTTAGAAACCATCCTAGATACACATATTTGGACTTTGCAGAGAAACCGACGGCTAGAAATATAATCTGTGGTTTAATATCGAGATACCAAACAAAAAAAAGTAAACAGATGTGGTCGTTGTTTGATAGACGAAGAAAACAAGTCTCAACCAAGAGCTGAACTGTAAACAAGTATTAGTTTTAGATTCCTAGTTATACCGCTTAGGAAGATTTCTAATCTAGAATAAGAAAATTTATTCGTCCTTAATAAATGTAATCATTTGCACTTATGTATTGAAATCGACAAATCTATCTTTTAACTTCTTCGGAGTATGCAAATTCTATCAATTGCAAACAGTAAACTAATTCAATAATATTACCGATAAAATAAAGTAAAAATCCATCGTATGATCGTTTTATATTCGATCGATCTGATTTAAACATTAATGACGCTTCAATAACATCGTCAAATAAAAGATTATAAGGTGGTCGTGTGCCATACAGTTTTTCCGCATTATCGTTAATTTCTAACCAGTCAGTAATACGTGTTGAACTCGTCAGACGCATTACACTGATACTCTCAATATCAAAGTCCAGAGCATAAATTTTGAGCCTAGAGAAAAAGAACTTGATGACTAAAAAGAACAAAAAGTAATTGTAAATGCTGACCGATGACTAGACATCGGTGCTGGTATTGTCTTTGAACATATCAAATTATTCGGATAATTATTTGGATAATTAGGTGTATGTATAAAACCTTCTTTGATATCATCAAGAGATTCTAATGAACAAATATCCATACGAGGTAGTGCATTGGAATCGTAATCTAAAATAATTTCTCATCTATTGATTTATTCATGTTTGTCATTCTTCGTTTTGTTTACCTGGAATACATGAATATTCAATATTTATACTTTGTCCTTTAAATACACAATTGGCTTGTTTACCAATAAGAAATGATGGACGTTGTTCAACATTATTGTCTATGGAACAGGTCTCTTTTCCATTGCATAGATTACTTATACGTTCACGATGATAACCAATACAACGAGATGGTACATAGAGTGACGTACCGTTGAGTCTGTCAGTTCCAGATGGACATTCAGATGAGTAAACAACTTCAAGAATGACGAGCTTTTGCGACGGATCACATGTTAAAGTGACTGATGCTTCACATGTATAGCCGGACTGTAGTGAATCTAAAAAGAAAAATTGCAAAAAGAAAACAACGTTTCTTGTGTTCGAAATCTAAAAAACTAAAACTTACGCATTGAATGAATACAAGTCAATATGGTAAGAGCGATAAAATTTATGGAGTACATTTTATCTGAAACTTATAAGGATAAGTGAGAAATTGAATTTTCCATAGAGTCTCGTTAAAATCTTCTGAGTACGAAAAATCCATCGGTGCAATAAGCCGATTGTTTTCTATACTATTTAGAAACAAGACTTATGCATAGGCGAGAATTGTAATGATACTTGAGTAAGAGCGAATGCAATACAATCAACAGCTTTCAATATTCTTATCTTTAGCGCTTACTTTGATAGTTGTCTTTTTTTCTTTGTCATTGAAAAAAAGAAAATTACGTTGCTGAGTTCAAGTACAATATGAATGAACGTTTTAAATATGTTATATCAGTTTTTTTGCAACATTAATGATAAACGAATAAAGATAAAAAGAATCAAAGGCACAAATTTTTTTCAACAATTAACTGCAACTACTTCACTGTGCCGGAGACATTTTTTCCTGCAGTCAAGATCATCGACTAACATAACAAAGAAGCGAAATGCGAGACGAGAATTCTCGTTGTCTTTATAAATAGTTCAGATAATACAAACAATCGATTTCATACTAAAATGAAGATCTCAGTAAGAAAAAGATTCATTCTTGCTCATACTTAAGGGATACGAAGATTTATTTCTCCTTCGATTCCACAGAAATGTAAAAAGAAACTGTTATTACAACTCGTTGAAGTATTTAAATGTAAAATATTATCGATCTGCTGTCACCGATCACCATTTACTTGACTAATCTGACGAGCTATATTTTCTCTACCATTTACTTTATCCTCTAGAATTGCAATGATAACATAGTTTATATACCTCGTCGTGGAATACTATCAGAGATGCATAGGACAATTGGAAAAGAACTTGTCTCAACTTTTCTTCTTCGAAACGTGGTAGATTTTTCTACGCTACAGCCGATATCACTCAACAACAAAAAAAAGATTTTCTTCCGTACATGTTCATTCTGTGCAAGAAAAGGAGTGAAGGACGATTTTCTACTCTATTCATTTCTATCTATGTAGGTTGTGTTTCACATCAAAAGAAAAGACATAATCATTAGTGAATTATTACAGTTCGGTCGGTTTCGTTCATTTGTTTCTGAATGAGGAAATATGTATTTTTATTTTTGACAAGAATATTTTTTCGACTCATCATAAGGTCATGTATTTTAAAACTAGAAATATTGTCAACATTTTCTATATCTGTTTATATTTCTTGATCGCATTAAGATCAGTCGAGATTCATACTGAACAGAGAAAAAATATCTACGGAGTGTGTATGAGAGAAATGAAGAGGAAAAACAACGAGAAACGAAATTCAAACGTACATACAACACCATGACCACATAAAAATACAATGCTGTGTAATATCCATAAAGAAAGAAAAACAACCACAAACGAAGAAAAAAAAAACACATTTTGTACAAAATAAATATAAGAATTTAACTGTTGTTTAATGAACAATAATGTAAAATATCTGTAAGAATTCGTCCGATATTTCGATCGATAACATTTGATATTGATAAATTTAATATGCGATCTTCATATTTTTTCATTATTTTAATATTATCTGTATAATTTATTATTGATGATAAACATGTTGCGGCACGTTTTAACATATCATTTGTTGTCAATAATATTTGTTCATTATCTTGATTATTTATTAAACATAAAACATATTCCGAACCGTAACGTGCTATTAATTCTGTTGTTTTCCTTTCGTAATCTTCTAGAAAATCAATTAATAATGATATTGTATATGGAATATTTGCAATAATATGTGCAACATTTGAATCACATCGTATTAAAGCATTCAATAAAACAATAGCAAATTCACGTTGAATATATGCTTGAGAACGTGTTAAATTTTTATATGAATCAAATAAACTACTATTTATATTATCCACATTTAACCAATCGGTTAATATATGAAATAAGGATATTATTGAATAAAATGATGGTGTTGCTAAAATAAAATCTATATTCATATCATGTACACAAAGTTTAGTTAATATTTCAATAGATAAATGTTGAGCAGATATATACGGTGATTGTAATGGATACATTGCTTCATCAGAATTACATGTTGACCAATGTAATAGACCATTAATTAATTGGTTGATTAAATACGAATCATACGTATCAAATATAATTATACCAGCAATGTTAGCTAATGTGACTAGAGTATTTTCACGAATATTAATTAAACATTCCGATAGAGAAAACGATGGTGATGTTTTGTGATTTTCATTCTAGATCAAAATCAAAAGATTGTCATGGATACATTGTTTTTCTATCATGTAAAATTATTTCAAATACATCATAAAATAAGACTGTTCAAGTAGGGTATCTCTCGTAAGATAATCATTATTACTTGCTAATTTCTAATAACATTCATTTATACACAAGGTTCATAGTTTTTGTACTCCTGTTTTTCCTAGTAGTAGTGGATTACCATATTTAGAATAACTCGAAAGGTTACTCTTATTTTTAATACGTCTGGCTGTAGCATTTAGTAAAATTACCATGTTCACTTATGCCAATGTTACGGACAGACAGATACAGGTAAGTTTTCGCTTCTAGACCTTACCATTTTAGTTCAAGGAAAATAATTTTCAATCAATTCATAATTATAGCTTTTGATCAAGGGGGAAATGACAGATTTCAGATTTCCGGATTTTGAAAATCCCCAAGTTCACCAGCAATCTCCTCGTGAAAATGAAGGAATTTCGAGCTGATATTTTTATCGTATGTAGGTCTTGTGGTTCTTAGAATATTCGAAACGTTTCAGCGTAAACGGATCTTTTCTCCTGAAGATAGTGCGATCACAAGCAATACTCATATTTCACAGCACGGTTTGAAAATCCTTTTTTCTTGAAAGTTGATTATCTTAAGAAGGAAACATTCGTTTACATTGAAAATTTCAGGATATTTTAAGAACCACGAGGTTTGCATATGATAAAAATCTCAGTTCGAAATTGCTTCATTTACAAGAGAACATTGCTGGTTGATTTGGGATTGGCTATTCCGAAAATCCAACGTTTCCCCTTGGTTTTGATCTAAAATTCGAAACTATATTACAATGAGAAAAGAAGGTGACTGGCGTTAAAATTTTATTAAACATAGTGCTATTTGTGGAACATTCGGTGCTGTGACAGAAAGATGAGTTCACCATTTGATAAAATCAAATCTGACTTTGCCATGTATGTAAAGGGTGTTCATGAAAATTTACGATTCACTGTAACGTTAGTTATATCTATTGTTGCTTACTAAAACTCGATGACAAAAACATTGAAATCTAGAAAATTTTTATCAACTTTTTTGTACTAGATAAAAAATACAATACGCGAACCATATATAGATCGTATTTATTTTCCTAAGAATTTCAATTGCACTGTTAACGGAATGTATGAGCAGTGTGACATATTTTAAAATTTGGAAATAAATCAGCATTCTCCAATGGATATGCAGCCTCATCCACCCGACCTGTTAGTGCATCGTCAACGTTCAGAAAATGTGACACTGCTGTGTATTTAGCAAGTCTCCGTGATACGTGTCATGAATTATATTCTTATTCAGAAGAGATATGGCAACTCAATCAGTGCGGCAGGCGTTCATTCAGATTCAAATACAATCACGTTTGTATTGCATTGACCAAACTCTAATACTTCAATAAATGACAAAGAGTGGAACTTACTTTCGATGTACAATCGTTTATGATTTGGTCATTTGATGATTGTTTCATCTGTTCATTTAATAAAGAAATCGTATGATTCAAATCATGTCCGAGTAATAGAAGACGAGCTAATGTACGAATTAATATATTGTATTTAACCATTTCAATATCATTGCCTGATATAAAACTAAGATTTCGTAGAATCGATGATACACATATACAACGAGAACATATTTGATCGTAACCAAATGAATATTGTCTAAACAATATTGATGCACTGTCATCGAGATTATTGCAATCTGATAGTGTATTTGAATCAGTCAAATATGTATTCGATTGAAATTTTCTTTTATAACGTTGAAGAAATTCTTTATTACTATCGATTATATTTAATAATTGATCAGACTTGTCAGTATCGAATGTTTTCTTGTCAATTGTATATGTTGTCATATGTGTAATTGATGATATTTTCGATGGTTCTTGATCTTGCTCGTCTGATGAAAATGTATCATCTGAATGATGACCATAGAAAAGACTTTCGTAATAATTATCATTTTTATGTAATGGATCAAAATGAGTTTGTATGTAACTTAGATCATCTGTATTTTGAAGATCTAACACCTAGAATAAACAAATAAATTCAATACATAGAGATATATATTTGTAGATTTGGTTTCTTGTAGATCAAATAGTACTTTCTCACATCTTATCGTAACATAGATTCTATTTGAATCACTCGAATTCATTTATCATGTATAGAAAAACGTTTCATGTGTATTTTTATGCAATAGTGAAAATAGAAACATAGTTTATGATTGATTTTAATCCCAAACAAAATTTTCCAATCATGCAATGAATTTTTACTCGAAACTATTAAGTATCAATTAGTACAAGGGATTAGTGGGAAGAAAGGGTATGCCTGAGTAATGTCGAAGACAACAAGGTTAAGTTCCTTGTTGTGTTAATATTGCCAGAGGAATGGAAAATATGGAAGAAACTATGTTTTCAATCAATTTACATAAACAGTAATTTAACAAAACATAACTAACATTCAACCATTTTTTATTTCTGTTTTATTCTAAGAAACAACAAACTATTAATCTTCCATACGTATTCTTCTAAATTAATTTAATCATTTGCATAATGACCAGCAGGAGTATATCAATATGACGTTGTACAGTTTTTTTTTGTTTGGGATCTGCTATAATATTTTATATATACATCATTTTATGAGAGTACGAATGAGTATTAAAAGTATGATACACGACAGTATTTGTAAAGCTAGATATCCTTGTCAGTACTGTTGCCACTTCTCTTATCAACAGTGGTGGATTCAGAACATGAATGAGGGGGTGGCGGTCGCCAGCGTTTATCAATTAGACTTTATTAACTGGAGTTCTAATCTTTATAAATATTCATTTTTATTCCAGAAGAACCGCTGATTAATTTATCCATCTGTATTCTATTGTTCATATTTAATGGGAAATCTTTTTTTATTGTACATCCTCTTCTTATGATTAACAGTTGCGCCTCATGGTCTTCTATGTTTTTTCAGGTTGCTCAATTTGCGTTCGATTATATTTATAGCATTGATTCCATCTACTAAGATTTTGTCCCTACCATTTTCGAACCTTTTCACAATATTCAGCATATTCAGTGAAGAGGGCTATTTCGGTTTGATTTACCTATCCTCTTTTGATCAGATATTATAATTAAAGGATGTCGAAAAAACTGGAATGTTACAATTATGAGTTGTCATATTTTGCGTTCACAGATAGATTTCATTGAGACTTAAAGTTTCAGTTAAAGCAAACTAAAACGAGTGTTTTATTTTTTTAAATGACTATTTTTGTTAGCAAGAATGGATTTGCTCTAGTTGAAACTTTCGAAATTTGCTTTTGTACGCATGAAATGGATCTCTATGAACAGGGCTTCACCTTGAAGCATAATCAATCATTCAGGTTCTCAGCGATTCTATGATGAAGGCTTAACAATCGAATAACACCTTCATATTCAAACAAGGTGCAATCGACAAATTAAATCGAGAGTTCAATCCTCCAAATCTTGTCCAAAGGATTCTGTTTCGAATTGCTTTATGTTTCTGACTAGAAGATTTTTTCCACCGTAAATAATGAATACAGAATTGAGGATACGTTTTCAAGATTTAGTCGTTTCTTGACGAGAAAAGAGAGTGAATTTTCAATTCCTTATTCACTGATCGATGTGTACTCGTAGCAAAAACATTATTCTTCTATCTAACGAGCGCACTAATCGTTGAGTTTTTACGTATGTTAACGAAAGAAGAATGACAAACATACATCTTCAGGATTATTCTTGAGATTTCCATGATTATCATAAACATGCTCGTAGACAATATGCAGTTGTTTATTATTTTTTCGTTGATATTTATTTAAATAATTTGATTCAACTCGATAAATAACTGAATCTTGTTCTTGTCCAGATTGGCAGTCTTTTTCAGAATCATTTAAAATTTGTTCACTGTCAAATTTAAAATCGTCAAATAATTGTGTTAAACATTTAATATAAATATCAACAACAGATTCTAATAAACCAGGCATTTGTTTTAAATTTAAATATGTATGTGTCTGATCATCGTTTAGCATAATATTAATTGTATCTAATGCCCAAGTTGTTTCAGCTAGAAGACCACCACGTAATGACATGAGTAATTTCATAGTATCGATTGGTGCTAAAAGAAACAAAAGAAAAAAGAAGTACAATAAATTGTTCGTATCAATAAACTAGATGAACCATACGTATATCTTTAGTAGTTAGTTTTTTTCGTTTGAACTTCAATGACATTGTCGTCGCTTCAACAGAATTGATCGGAAATGATGTGGATTTTGATATTAAATTTAAATCAGATGAATCTTCACATTTTTTAGAACTTGGATTAGGTAGGCTAGGAACTTGCTGTAATTGAGCATTTGTACTGTAAGAAAAAAAAAGAGAACACTTTGTTTTTTTTATAAAATTCCATGTCTACTGCTTGAAGTAAAATGTTTGAACCATGCGCTTACAAGAAAGCAAAATTTCAAAACGACTCATCATCGGCCAGTCCGATATATCTTTATCATATGTTTTCTGTATGAACAATATCATTCCTAAACTTTTCTCAAAGACCTAATTTTTATATGATTGATGGATGTTTCAATTCGTTAGTGAAGTAAAGAAGCACATGTATGCAATCGGTAATATCTCTTCGTAATCGTCTGGAAAGTTTCGCGTCGATCTCAAATGTTTTTCATAACTGTTGGATTATGGATGTTAATTTTCTTTAGCGTACATTTCTCAAAGAACGTAGCTAATACACAAGTTTCGCTCTACAATATTACATTCATTTATTGAAATTTTGTTTTACCTCGTTGTGCGTTCTCGGTTCCTAAGAATGGCACGCCAAAGTGACACATCTACTCTGAACAATTATCAGATGATAGTTTTCAATTATACACCGAGAAAGATGGCGAGGAAACCGTATTTCCTCACATGACAATCACATCGAAAATTATAACATACGTTCAGTTTCATTCTTAAATTTAGTTGTAACGAGATATTAAACGATTTTTTTCTAAATCATAATCATATGAAAAAAAAACGGATACATTTTACATGGACCTATGAAAAAAAGAATTCATTGAGAAAGAAAGAAATTCTCGTAGAATATCAAACTCAAATGGAGTGGTTGTATGTTTCTTGTCTTCCATAAAGTAATTTTACATGAATTTATATAAAACAATCGACAAGTACTGAGTAGCAATCGTTTCAACGAGCAAAGTGCAATCGCTATGTCAAACTTCAAAATAGAAGAAGGAACTCATAAGTTATTCTTCACAGAGAAATGATAGGATCTAGAAACTGTAATTCATCTGTTTCTGTCTGTCTGTCCGTTTGAAACAAAGCTTTGACGCGAATGACCACTTTGTAGCACATATTATTAGTGAATCCACTGAAGAGCGCTGATGGAGTTCCCATACAGAACTGTAATCTCTCTACCGATAATTTTCTGACCCAAATGATCCATTAGTTAGTTGAGACCTAACCTCTTGTCCCTCTGAAAGATATGTCAGGCACCCACAAAAATGTTTCAAGAGTCTATTCTATTGGTTAGGCAGGTGAGAGCTCCTCTTCTCTTCACGAACCAAAATCGTGTTTCAAGCACTGCTGCTACTCATCTGTCTTTCGCGTTGACTTTATATGCATTGTTCTCGGCGGTTTTTTCATTTTCGTCTCATCGATACACCACTTTCACTCATTCCTCACATGTCTTTCTCGTCTTACTTGAACTTATCTGATCATCTCTTTGAAAATTTCAGGATCTGGGACAGAAGTTTACCGACTATGCCCCCCCCCCTGTTTATATTTTTGCATGTGCAAGTTCAGTCAGTCCAGAGCTCGGTGAATCGAAGTAGACATTGAACTAGGTGGCTATCTAGAAAAAATCGTATCTAAATTTTTATAGGTAAGGTTATTGATTGAGACTACCGGCTACCTTTTTTTCTGACTACAAACTTAATTTTGAACTGAATATAGGATATGATTACTGTGTCGCGCATCACTTGCAATGAGACGCATCATTCGATTCCGAAGAACCTACTTCTACTGAGTTATTGAATTTAGAAAGTTTGTTTTTCATAGGAATCATATTGAAAATCTGTTCTTTTACTTAGTGAAGGGCAAAACACGGATATGGCTCTGTCCAAGATATTTACGGCTTCGCTCCTTCTAACTGTGTTCATTCAAGCTAAAATTTTTGCCACTAACATCTGATAGTATTCTCCACAGTTTATATTAGACGTTTTCGTTTTTGACTTAACAGGACGATAGAGAAGCCCAAGCTGATGTATCGACTTTGTATTTTGGTGTATGTCTCTTGTTAGAAAACATGAAGTTTATCTTGGATTTTTGTCGAAAAAAAAATTCGGTTCAAATGAATAAAGTTTGATGAGGCCGACAATTTTAATAGGATACGAGTCTCTAGAAAACCTCATAGAAAATATGCTTCAAAAATGTTTTCATCGAATACGTATGCCATTATTTTGTGGGCTCTATCTTTGTTATAAGTTTCAACTTGTAACAAAGATACAGTATTTGAGAACTGGGCATGATGAAAAACGGCGAGAACCAATTTTCTTACATGATTGAACTTTACTTTACCTTGATATAGACGGAGTAAGGTTTGTATTAGACGATTGTGTAATCTTTGGCACAATCGTTGTAGGTTGTTGTGATGGTAAATTATTACTATCGTGTTGATCGATCACTGAAGATTGATTTGATAGATCTTGAGTCGATGATGATTTTTTATTATTTTTCTTTGTTACAGTTTTCGAAGATTTTTCTTGTATTTTGTCAATATTAGCTAATATACGTTCGGGATCAATACCACCTCGATCATATTTACATTCATAATGAAATAATTTTAAATTGACATATTTTTGTTTTATATGAAATGGTGCCGTTGATGTATTAGGAATATTTAATTTCGATGCAATATCACGCCAATGACGATTTTTTGCTATTTTTGAAAATTCTTCAAAACCCTTTTGTTCACGAATATAAATATATAGACGATATAAATCAATAGTTTGTCGAGATATGCTCGGTAATTTTCGACAGACAACACTATTTTCTTCCCATAGTTTTTGTAAACGATCAACAAACAAATTTCGTTCTTGTTCATTGCCCATTTCACGTAATTTATTAAATACTTCGATTGATGTTGTTTGACAATTTTTGCGTTTCTTCGAATGTTTTTCATTCGATACTGATGGACTGTCAGAAAACGATGAATTACTTGAATCAACATCATCGGGAACATACGAAGACATGCTCGTACAACTTGGAGATTTCGATATATTCGATTGATTTGGTTTAATTTTCAATAGAGTATGATCACTGTCTTGCATCGATGGAAGTTGAAATTCATTTTTTGACGATTGACACGTATAGTTTGAATCGACATCGATCGTACTCGTTGATTTACTAGGTGGCAAAGCTGATGGTATGCAAGCTTTCGATTCATTGAATTGAGATGGATATCGCATGACTTGAGGATAATTTGCAAGAACTTTTCCACACGAAGAATTCATATCATTTTGATATGGTAATCGATAGTTACTACTAGCATTCGATACAGGAAAACAAGAATTACCAGATGAATATTGTGATGCACTGGTACTATCATGAACATTATCTATCATAAAAGAAAATCATATAGGTAGAATTACTTTACTCTTCTATTGTATCATTCTCGATGATCTCGGACAAAAATCTTGTTGCAATCTTCAGTGAATATTAACTGGCATGTATCAAACTCATTCTGTTCAAAATATTGATTCTTTCACAATTTATTATTGTAGATTGAATCAAATAGGACATGTCCGTATTTTAAGAATTACTTGTTACAAGTTTAAGTCGATATTGAAATGATATGAATCGTTACCGCTATAATAATTAACGACGTTTACACTTTTTCCAATTGTAGAACGCTATTCTCTCTAAAATTCAACACCTAATACAGCCATTCTAGCATACCGAACGGCTGTCAAAATCTATGTAAAACGGACAGAAAACAATGGAAAAAATGAAACTTCATTTTTAATCATCAAAAACTCAATATTTTTCATTCTTTATAAAGAATATAGGATAACCGTTTCGATAATGTCACATTCGATTTGATTTTCATGTGTGAATATATATTCTACTTTGTATTAATCTAACAGAAAAACTTCAAATATGTGATCCATGCAAGTTTTCCATAGAATTCCTCAGATAGTTTCTGTTCGATGCATAAGTAAATATGATAAAATCGATAAATCATACTACGATTATAAATAGAAGTTTTAGACTATTCAAATATGTATACAACTCGAAAACAGATCTTTTAGGCAACACTAAGATTTTCTTCATGGGTGGAGTGGATGGTTGAAATTAGAACTTATTCATATTTAGATGTATTAGAGAAAAAGATTTTCAATGTACTAAAAATTTTCTTTTTTTCACAAACCTTGACGTTGTTGTGGTGAATAAGTAAAATAGCCTGGTTGTTGTTGTTTTGGCAATGGTGGTACTGTTGACATAAAAGAAGGATTGTTATAAGAAAAACTTCCTAGAAACAAAAAAATCGACATAACGGTTGTTTTTCGACTTGAGATCAAAATAATACCTTGAGTATTTGTGATTTGATGATCATTCGATCTTGTTCGAGCATTCTAAATATAATCGATGAAAGATTAAAACTGACTTTCATGCAGAAAGGAACTAATTGTATCTATCGATATGATACTTACTAAATCATGTATAGATGATGTTAGACTACTATCTTTTGATAAGTATGGTAATGACTGAAAACAGAGAGGGAAACAGTACAAATGCATAGTAAAATTTCATACATGATACACTACCTGACTATGACTTTCACTGTAAGGCATTGACCTTGCCGGTGGTTGTTGATGATTGTAAACACCAGGGTTCGATGTATAGTAACCACTTGCACGTGTTTCATAAGGTGAAAACTGAATAGATTTTTTTATTAGATATTATTCTTTTTCGTTTTATGTCTTCTGAAAACTTACTGTTTGCTGAGATGGATGAACTGGATATGACTGATATTGATTTGTCGTTGGTGCTTGTTGTGTTGGAAAACTGTAATTAGTTGAACCTCGTATTGCATTCATCATCATCGCTTGTTGACTTCGGGTATTGGCATTCGGATAAAAATTATTTCCTGATTCGTAGGACATTGTTATTGAAATTTATAATATTTTAAAAACATTTGATCCATGAGTGGAGAAAAAAATACGACGAATGAGTGTTTGTTCTTTATTTCTGTGTCTAAAGGTAGAATGCTCTGGAGAGTTGCATTCTATATGATGCAGAAACTTGAGGATAGTGTTTCTACTAGTATTGATCAAAAACTAATCTTAAAAACCGATCTCGAGTTTTCTGAGAAAACAAATTCATCTATATATAACTTTTTGACTAATCAGCCATGATGATATTTTGCAAACCTCCACTTCCAACACATGCATAAAGCGTTCGAAAATTTCTAGACGAATTTAATTTATTTTATGTAAAACATTCGCTAAAACTTATTTTCAAAATGTATCTTATTTTTCAAATACAAATATATAATTATTGGCAGTTCAACAACGAATTGACAATCAATTGTAGTTGTAGTAGTGTGTATGTATGTGTGTGTTCGCTCATATGTTATCCACATTTCTGTCCCGTTGATTGATTGGCTAAAGTACTGCTTGTCGAGTAGCAAGGTGATGAAATTCGACCGATGGTAGAAAAATTCGAATCAATATCCAAAATCTACTGAAAGACTTTGAATAAAGCCTATTTTTACAGTTTAAAAATTGTGATATTTGAAATTTATAAATTCTAAAGATAATTTATTGTATTGAACTTGAACGAATTAACTTGATAAACTCCAGTCAGTCAGAGAGTCATGTTACAGTAGATGTAGTGATTCGATGGGATTGCTTTTCAGGTCAAATATCTTGAACGATGAATGTATTCGAGCGCCATCATTCATGTGAAAGAATACGTTTCGAGAAAATAAAATATACTGCCAACTATGCTTTTGACTTTCAAAGATTTCCATTAGAATTTTTCTTCTGACACATTACCAGTATATGTAGATGTCGCTTTTCTTGTGTATTGGATATACAGTTCATGACTCACGTAGATGTGATACTTAACGAACAATATCGACCGACCGATGTACCGAATAGAAACAACATGAACAAATGTCATGATTCAGATTCAGATAGAGTGTTTACATATGGATCTAAAAAGCACAATAAATGACGAACTTTCTACGAAAGACATTAATAGTTTTCATACCAGTACTTGCAAACCGTATGTACGATTAATTTAGCCTTATGGTTTGATTGTGATGTTGTTTTACTGTCTAGTTTATCGCTAGATAGATGTAGTTTCCAGACATATATTGATGTATGTGTCACATTATGATTTAAATATAAGTTATAGAAAATTATCTGTACTAATTCGGAATGCAATAATTTTCTCGTTATATAAACAATCTTAGGCACTTTTCTTTTATGTTTGTTGCAGAATTCCATGCAAGTGATCAAGTTTACCTTTCACGGACAGCACATTTTCATACTTGTTTTCGATATGAAATTTTCATATTCTGAAATGATTGTATGTTCAGAAATTTGAGTCACGTTTCGCCAAAATCACATTTTTATTAATAAGGAACAATGTTTGATGATAGATACGAGCAACTCGAAGAAGCTGTATACACCAATGACATACTGATTTCCTCCGATAATCTGACAATGTCCTATTTCAATGTGTTACAGTAGGCTTCCAGAAGTAACCATTCATAGAATGTTCTCTATAAAACTTTTCTTTGCATACCTGTCCAATGTGATTATTGATGACGATTGTATCTATTCAACTATCATAGTGTTGCTCAATCATTCTTGTAGTTTTCTCACAAGTTGGTACAGATTCTCAAACAATAAGTTATACTTGGATACCACGGAACGATTAGAATCAGGCAACCAATGAATATTCGAAGACTGTTTTCTTAATCAAAACTAATTTTGAGTGTTTGTCATCAGTAATCTCGTTCAGAAAAAGTACATTTTACAAATCATCAATAGTTAAAATCGTCGAGTCATACACGACGTTTGAAAAATATTTCTTTTTCTGAACGAAAAATCACAATCATACAGCCTTTTCTTGCAGACGTAATTCAAAAGTAAAAGGACACATGCTGGTTTTATTGATTTTTCATTGACGTGATTAAGGAGAGAAAGTTTTTCTCTGTTGTAAAAAATCGATAGTAGGCAAATTCTTCTTTCGAAACTCAATAGAGCTTTTTCTAATCAGTCAGTTAAACATAAAACGGTAGAAGAAGAAATAGAGACATTCAATAAATAATTCAGTACTTGTCATACATTACAAAATAATAACACAAAATATCGAGAAGTATGTCTCGTGTTTAAATGTATGTTCGAACGATAATTGATAGGAAATATTCTTCTCCCCTTCGAACATTGTTTGATTTATATATAACTCGCTTGCATAAATGAAACAAGAAGCAATAGATCTCTAATATTGATAATGAAATTATTCGAAAGTATCTCGTAAAATGACATTTAGTTTTCGCTTGATAGCATTTTACAAAATATATAAAATTTTGTAGAGATCGGTTTTCATCTCATTCTCGTTCTAATGTATAATAAATATTAATTATATATTTCCACGAAGATACGTTTTTGAAAGAGGAACAAAAAATGCTATTGTTTAGCAAAAGCAAGAGGTTGCGTAAATTACTTTTCAATGTGAATTTTTTTAGCTAGGATCAGAACTTTTTTCTTTTTCTCGACAATCAACACATTCTTGTCAATATTAATCTATTTCTATTAAATCTACATATGTTTCATTCGATGTTTGGAATTTCTCATAGTAGTAAACAATGTAAATTCACTCTGTAGAGGTTCTCCACTGAATCGATTGTCGTGGAGTTAATCCATATAGTCGTAGATAAATTTCATGCATGGACTGTCTTTAGTGCATGGGAACGGTGACATAGGAATTTTTCTTAAGTAACTCGAATTCTAGATTTTTAATCAATGAATACGAACAAATTCGTGATCAGTGAACATCTGCTGCATAGTTAAAGACTAATGCATTTATCTGATTTCTATCAAATAGAACCCGCGGGGAAAAGGGGAGACTCCGATACTCACAAGCCGTACGGGAACTATGCTTCAACAAGTTTTACATATTTCAAGCCTACTACCCACTTGTGTTACAGTATATTAGTGGGAGTACAGCCAGCCCAAGTCCATTTCATAATAAAGCTAAAATACTTCATCGTACTCCAGAATTGGAAGTAAATGAAATAAAACGGAGTATTTCAGCTTTATTGTCAGATGGACTTGTGCTGACTGTAATCCTACTAATACACCGTAACATAGGTGGGTAGTAGGCTTGAAATATGTAAAACTTGTTGAAGCATAGTTGCTGTACGGCCTGGAAGTACGCTGGAGTACTGGAGTCACGCCTTTTACCCCTTGAATAGAACACAATTTATTAAAGTTGAATCTTTACATCAGAAAATGTTTACTGATGTAATCTAATTTTATACCGTGGGCTAGTTACATTTTTCTCTATGAAGAATAATTCTTCATTACATTGTTGACGCGATATTTTTTGTCAACAAGTGTTACAATTAGACTATTTGTTATTAGAAATTATATAATAGTTTTAAGTATGAGTCAATTTTTCTCATAGAATGAACCATACATGCATTCTATGTTCTATTTATTCTAGATTTCATGAAATCCTTTATTGTGATATGTTGATTGATTATATAAACACATACGTAGTTTGCATCAGAAAAAAATAAGTGAATATATTATTTTATTTTTGTAGATTTAAAATAAATGTATAAATATATATCAGAAAATAAAATTTTCCCTGTTGTCGATGAAGTAACTTAGATCTCGAGACATGGGGAGAGATGCGATTGCGAGGTACGCAAGATAAATGTAGGTTACGTTTGCCACTCTTTAGAGGCAAATTTTAAAAGCAATGGAGAGGGCACTGTGCCCTCCTCCTCATCTCCATATACTTCTCTCTCTTAATGATACGACTTTGAAGTATTGTTCATAGTTTTCTTTCGTTGACATAGATCAATGAAAAACGTTTCATATTCTCATCAATCTACTTACGGTTTTACAGACGATAATAACAACTGAATCGATTGTGTTTATGCTTTTGCTACTTGTATGAATAGAAAAGAAAAATCATCAATCAGATCTATTCTCATTTTTGCAACAAATCCTTTATTTATAATGTACCTATGAGGGAAGATAACCAGCTGTTCAATCTCATTTGAGTTGAAAATAAGGGCATTATGCAACAATAGAAGAATTCGGAATTCTCTGAAGTTTCGGGCAGATAACCTATTTTTACCAAAGAAGGTCATTTCTAAAGTCCAACTTTTAATGAGTCCCGTGATTCGCCTCGGAAACATCAGAAGAACTGATGCTCGAATTTCGACATGAAATTTTTTATATAAAAACAGTTCCCATTGAGGTTTCTTTCTATGAAAAGTTTGAAGTGGAAATTCGAGAATCAATTATTCAAATGTTGCAGAAGAGGACTACGGTTCTTATTAAAAATGGAATTCTTCGGTAACAATAAGTTAGTTGGCTAAAGTATTTTCAGAAGATTCATAACTACTCTGTTGTTACATAATGCCGATAGTTTCAACTCAGAAGAGCTGATAGTCTTTTCTCGTTAGTCTTAAATTGAACTTAATAATCTCAGTTGTAGATAATTATTTAGATGCATTGAAATAGTTCATCATCATTTCTATCGATGGTTTTTTGTTTATATTTGACTTTCGATGGGTCTTCTGCTCTTGACCAAGAAGTGATGAAATTAAATCAACGATTTGCTTATAGGACATAATTCAAATACGTAACTTGTCTTTCTTCTAAATCGACCTATTTACGGTCATCGAGTTGTAGTATAATGGAGAAGTATTGTTCATTACAATCTTCTGTATATCGACTAGTTGTGGTGTTGTCGATATTTTTCTGCTCGTAAAATTACTTTTTTTTTCAAGGATATCCTTCGCAGTAATTATATCACGATAGAAAAATAGTCATGCATTGTTATCGACTAGATGCAGCCTAGAATTACAACTTCCTACACACGTCAGTTTAATCGTGCATCGCTGCGATAGAAATTTGAAATTCGTCCAAAGAGTTTTGATTTCTTTATTAATTAGCAGACGACTAACATAAATAGATATCTTAAAAAATGCGCCAAATTAATGTATTAGTAATTGAATCTTAGATCAGCTATCCTAAACATTGTTATGTTTCTAATACCAACGCTAGTGATATTTCATTTAGACAAGAAACAGTCTTGTAAACATACTGTTTGCAAAATTCAAAGTATACGACAGTATTATTAAATATTGTACAAAATGAACAAAGAGAAAAATATGTTTTCATAGAATGCTAGAAAAAAACAATGGTTGAATTATTAAAAAGATGCTAGAATTTCTTTCGATGATAATATTTCAGATAATGTTCTTCGATTGGTTTTAACTTGTTTGATATCTGTCTGCAATTTTGTACTGCTGGTGTTTAAAACATAGCGGATAGGTGGTTCAAATTTATTGATAACTTGTTAAGTTAATAGATCAGTACAATGGTAAATCCGTTTGTACGAAAATTCGTTCCACTCGTCAATTTCTTAATTGCAACGGCTGCTCTTGGTTTTCAAGTTGGTGTTTTGTATCCTTGGCATCATCAACTCGAGCAACGATTCAACGAATTAGAAGATAAACAAGAGAAAAAACTGGATGATTATCATAAAATGAAAATGGATACTATTAAAAATATCGAAGAAAAACTTGAAGTGTTACGACAACCAAAAATAACGAAGGATTCAGCCAAATGATTTAATGTAGCAAGATGATGTTTGTCATTTTTTTCTCTAATGATCTCCTTGTGATATCCTGCTGAATTAGTTTTCGTTTGTGTTGAAAAAAAAAACATTTGGGGTTTAGACAAGAAATATGAAACTATCTCAAATTTTGTACTACCAACTAGTCAACTAAATAGTTCACTGTTACTTAAATCCTACATCAGACTCCAACAGATCTATTCCTGTTTTTACTTCTTATTTAATGTTGTTTTTGACAATTTTAACTTCCAATGAATAAAAATTGTCAATTCAATAGGTAAAAACTATGAATCTTGATGCGATCCTTAACTATACAGTATCGCAATTCATAAAACATGTAGGTTATCAGTTGTAAATGAAAAAAACAAAGATTAACATGTTTCAAGGATAAGACGAACTTATATTGGTCTATTTACAAAAAAAAACTGAATGCCATCTTAATAAAGAGAAGAAGACCTAAGGAAATCTTCTTGAATGCTGTATGTATCAGAGATGTTTTCAGGGTAGGGTAAGACAACAACTTCATGCCATGCAAATATCCAATGAAAGATTTCGTTTCAAAATGATATTCGGATAGACCCCGGTGAATCATTCAATGAATAACAAAAATCTACATTTTCAGTGGTGCTAATCTGTGACACTTTTTTACTCAACGAACATCAAGATATTTTTGTCATTCTAAAAAATTTGAACATAGTAATATGGTGCTCAGCTTGTTGAACTCTATTGTAAAATTTGCCGTTCAACGCTATTGCAAGTAGTCATACTACATTACTATTATATTTTTCTTACTATGAATCGGTAAATGTCAAATATTTTTGTTTTTTATTATTTTTCATTCTAATCATGTTTGCTTTCATTCTTTCCTATTAACGATCTATCAATTAGTTTTTACTACATGTTTTTATTATTTTCGGAAATAACTACTGATTACGAGCAATAGTTCTGTGACACTTTTCAACAAAAAACGCAGCTCGATAGTCTAAAGTTTTTTTCTACTGAATCATATAAGAACTATTTAGGGGGCATAATATAAATTCATAGTGCATGTCTTACTAGGGCTTAATTATTTATCATATGTTTCGTTCGGTCTAATTACATACAAATCAAAAACTGTTTTTTTCCCATTACCTTTGAAAGTGTGACGTAATAGAAAAACAATAGCTATACTGGGCTATTAGATGATTCCTATGCGTAGGGTACTGATACGAAATATATATATATATATACTCCAATCAACATATAAAATCATTGAACTGATATGTCACATAACAGGTTGGAAGAAAGCACCGTGCGCACATCTCTGGTATGCATCTTTTACTATGATTTAAAAATGACAAACTAGAGGTGGAGTAGTACTATCGCAACACTCAGTATAGACGTTCACCTGATTACTGCATTACTTTAGTTATGTCCATTTTATGAATAGCATCAACTTATACATGAGAGAGTAAACGAGAAAAAGATAGAAATTCTAGCCTTACATGAATCGCATGCACTTATATCGTTGAGCCGATAGAAATAGCACTTCACCAATGTACTTATAATTGGCACGTAGATGAATACATTCTTCGAATCTTGTTCACAATTTACTGTAAAACATAGAGTATGTCTCAAGGTATGTGATAATCTCTCGTCTATTCAAGTCTAGATGATGTGTATTCGACTAGAAGTTTTATTGAACTACTAAAATTGGTCTGCATCCTAAAAAACCAAGGATATTTTGCTGGTGGAAGTCAGCATTAAGTAAAACTATTGCGGTCAAAAATATAAACCATTAGAAGGTTCATTTGAATATACAAGTGTCCAATCTCTCGAATCATGCAAATTACGATCTTCTGATCCGCTAGTCAATAGATGATCATGTCGATAGGATGTTAATTTTTTCATGAAATATGAAATTGTGTAACCTATAAAGAACTCTCTACGCGATAAGAAGGCTTTTTTCATGCAAATATTTCCCCTTAATTTTCGTACAAAATGTAACCGATAGAAATCAATTAAACAAAATGACGGATATCGATTGGTCTAGAAAGATGCAGCTTCCAAATTGTTCAGAGAGAAAACAATTTCAATCTGATTTTGTTACCGAAGGACATCCTTAATCGATTGCATGATTAGGCATGTACTCAGACTGAAATTTATCTTCCAAAGATGAGGATTTTTCTCTGGAAAGAATACCCGAGACTACGAGATTTTTGTAGGGAGTTATTCAGCTTTAGTACCTTACGTTGTCCATACAACCGGACAGACCAAACAAGAATGTAAAAGGTCGATTCTCGGTCAAAAAATCGAAAAACATAAAATATCGACCGAGATGGACCGAGACTCGACCTTTCACATTCTTGTTTGGTCTGTCCGGTTGTATGAGCAACGTAAGGTACTCAAGTTGAATAACTCCCAATAAAAATCTCGTAGAGTCTCGGGTATTCTTTCCAGAGAAAAATCCTCATCTTTCTAAGATAAATTTCAGTCTCGGTACATCCCTATGCATGATCATCGAGCATATTTAATTTCGAAACTGTATTTCCACATTACGCATACAATTATGTGATTTGTCTATGTTAAGAATCAAATTAGTCGATAATACATGAGAATCTATCAGAAAAATAAATTTTAGGTTCATTGATATCGTAGATGATAGTTGATCGTCACAGATGTCATTTAACATGGTGCCTTGCGGTATCTCTCAAACTCGTCGTCTTCTATTAATGTATCATGTTCATTACATGATATAAAGTAATATGTTTGTTGTGAAGAGGATGATATTGTTTACATACACAAGAAGAAAGAACAAAATCCGTATGAACGAACTATTGCAACTTGTCATAGATAAACATCGATTGTTAAGCATAAAATTACGATTAGTTCAAGTTACAATTCTATACAATGAACAGATTATATTAATTAAGTCTCTTTTATCTTTTATATGACTCGTTCATGGTATATTAATAAAAACATTGTTTTTTTCTAGTGTTACTTCATGTTTTCTGAAGTATTACGTGATTTTGTCATTGATTTGAACACTATCTCTTGCAATCAGATAAGAGTCGACTTTTGTTGATCATTTGATCATGGATTACTCTTATTCTATCATAAATTGTGACAAAAGTGGGATAATTCGATCGAAATATTTCTAGTTGACTTTCGAAAATTATCTTCAAATGTAACAATGCAGCTATAACAGCTTCTATTGACTTACACATCGCAATAATCTCTAGTTGTAATGTGTTTAGATTGAGATTGTTTGTTGCCAGATAGTTTCCTCCAATTTCAAGCGCTTTTCGAATGTTTAATTGACGAGTAGAATAATCTTCTAATGTTTCATATATATCGAGCTAATACAAACATGTGATTTAGTGAAATCACGATAATTAGTCGGAAAAACTTTCTTCTGAATATCGAGTGTATTCTTTTAATATTCGAGGGCAGATTCATATTCTTCCATAAGTTGGTGCATTGAAGCAATATTAAAAAGTGACGATGCTATGCTTGTATCATTTGATAGTAGATATTGTTGTTGACTTTTCAATGCTTCTTTGTGATAAAAGAGGGAAGTTGAAAAATTTTCTAATTTCTCATAAGCTAAAGCAATATTTGAATACGACTTAGCAAGATCTAGATGATCGTTGGATCCAAGCGATGTTAAAATGTCTTGTGTCATCTGATGATGTGAAAGTGTGTAGTTGAGTAATCGCTTGATTTCTTATACAGTGAAGCGATAAGAAAATGAGTTTGAGATTCGTGGATATCCAGTATCATCTTCAAATGTTCACATGGAATTGCATAGTTACCCAATGATACATGTACAAAACCTGTTGCTGCTGCATGAAAGAAACCAAACGATGGGTGAAGTAGTGGAAGATTTTTTGGTTGTATATCTTGTGCTTTATTCAAATAGATTAGTGCAGTTGTACGTTTTCCGAGTAAATGATAAGTATCACGAATGTTGAGATAGAGTAAAGCCATCTGGAAATAATCGATTGGATTGCAATTTTTCAATATTTTAAGTGCCATCGTAGAATGAGAAAGTGTAGCTACACGGTCTTTTTGATGATTGTATACTGAGCCGATGTAACTGTATGAGTGGACAAAATTAAAATGATCTGATGGTAATATTACTTTGTTTATTTCAACTGCTTCTTTAAAATGTGAGAGTGCTCAGTTGAAATCTTCTTTTACACCCAGGATGATTCCAATCATATTGTATCATTTTGCAGACATTCTCGGTAAGGCAATCGTCATCAACGATTATTAACTTAAGAGTATTCGTAAGAGATTTTTAGGTTGTATTTAATTTTCCAAATGTGACGAATATTCGATCTTTGCACTCAAGTAGTCCTTAAGATTTTGCCATAGATCATCATTATCATCGATCAATTTTATATTTTACTTTCCATAATTGATTATCAATTTCTGTCATCTTGTCAATACGAAATATCGCATGCATCGAAAAAAAGAATGTCTTGTTTTTTCATCCTTGAAATAACTCGTATTGTTCAATGATGCAAACGAAGCTGATGAAATCGATGAATCAATCTTGATTTGAATGATAAAACCCATATTTTTAGTATTTAGTTGAGTATCGTCTGTAAGAAGCGTCGCCGTACGTTCATCAACACTGGTCAATCAAAGAATTATTGAACGATAGAAGGCCACCGACGTTCATTTTCTCTAATTCGTATCATGACACATGGCTTGAACACAATAAACAGTTTCAATATGTTGAGCTACGGGATTCGAACTTAAATGACAAATTTGTTGATCAAGATCTCGAGCAAAGAAACCCATTTTTATGATCATACAAACCACTTGAGTATGCAACGAACTGTTAAGCATCCAATATATTTTCCAATTTCGTGTATACCACCAAATAGGTGAAGCTCCATCACCAACTGAAGTTCTATTATAGTTTCGTTTGAATTCATTGATTATGTTACATGTTGCTTCGTAATGACCATACTTATCTCGTTAATATTCTGCAAAACGTAAAATTTCTTCTTCGATGAATTTACATTAGAATTAGCAGTTCTTTTAATAATCGAGAATACATAAACGATGGATCGAGTTTATTTACTGATAAAAAAAGGCTTATTGATTCGATGGTAAGATCAACTATGTTCAAAGCGTGCATCGGATTGTCACATAATATTTCAATTATCTTAGAAGACAGCTTCAGCTTTCGAATAATCTCTAGTTCAATCATTGGGTATAAACTTGTCAGTGTAAAATATACGCATTGATCAATGTCGTTGAAAATTTACATCGATGCAATAACATGTTGAAGTCGATCGATTGAGTATTGAATTTCTGAATAAGATTGATCGGCGTCAGACTTTAACCAGATGACTGTCTAATTCTCGAACATTAATTGCTGACAATGTTTTAATCAGGTACATCTTGTCTCTTTCATAATGGTCATCTTGTCTATATTTGTTTTCATTCCAATACAAGTAGAATACTTAATGACAAGTAATTTGTAAAATTGTAAACATAAACAAAGCATTTTTCATTAAGTGGGCATAGTATGACACTCCTAAGTCTTGCTTGTTTTTCGTCTGTTTAAATTGTTTTCCAAAGAAAATAACGTAATATTGCAAGTGCTTGCATCTACTTCAAATTGTTTGCCGACAAAGGAATCACAGTACGCAATGGTCTGTGAACAGATTATGACGTATTCTTTCAATAGGAACACTAAGTCAAGAAATTCCGAATATAAAATGCAATGTGAGAAATAAGGTCATTGCTAACTGGATGAAACTCTATTACTAGGACTTAAAGAAAATGTGAAAAGCAACACGTCAAGCAAAATTTTGAGCAAATAATTGATAGCTATATTATACGTGAACCCAATTTTATTAGAAATGACCACGTATTAGAAAGGAGTAAAGCGAATTCAAAATAATTATCACTAATAGCATCGCTTAAAATAAACAAGAACATCAAGGACGAATATAAGGCTTTGACAAAAAGATGGCATACATATAGACTTTAAGAGGAAGATCTTCTCTGTCGCACGATGCATTGTAATCGCCTTTTAAGTTATTTTTTTATGATGTCTTTCACCTTTATTTTCTATTCGAACGAAAGATACGACTAAATCTTACATAATACCTAATATAAACTATTCAAGTTTATCACGCACCAGAATTGATATGATCTGAGGAACTAAATAAAGGTCAATTGAGTCTAGCGGCTTGCATTATTAAGATCTATGTTGCAACAGAATTATATCAACATTTAAACACATGAGTGATTGTATGTGTGTTTTCCATGTTAATTATAATACATTCCGATTGCTTCATTCATGAAGTAACGATTTCTCATCATATCAGAAAATAGAAGTGTTCATTAACATTTAGACTAATATAGAACATAATGGCTGCTTCTGTAAATTGAGAGGAATATTCTCTAGATATTTAAGTATGGAAAATGACATGTTAATAAGAGTTATATGCGTGTCTCTCGATGTTAGAAATCTTCTTTCAAAATCTGACTGAAAGAATGTACAAAAGAATTATTTTCACAGTTATTCAGTATTTAGAAAGTCTTATGATATAACATGGTAACAGATTGATCCATAGGATTTCAGTCGACGGAATGAGCATACTCCGTAGATAGAGTTAGTTTGTTTCATCGGGAGATGATTCATATCAAATAGTGCTGTTTTACAAGTTCGAATTAAAGTCTACCGAAATCCAAACGAATTTCGTTTTAGCTACTTTATATTGAAGAAATAAAGTATATGAGATACTAACTTAATAACTACGTCTAAATCCTTTGTGAACTCTTTCAATTGTGGAACGAAATTATGTAAAAGGCTGTTCGTGCATTGAGCACGCACTGTTGCAATATTTTTGTATCAAGTTTATGCAGAATATTGAAAGCAGTTTTGATTTCATTTTAATCAGCGTGATTTCATGAAAATTATAAACCTCTCGCGATACCTTTCATGCGTTAGCTCTATGCAAGAGTCATTTTTTGTTCTTCTACTTCAACTAATGTTTCTAAAAATTCGTTACTAAAAAGTTTCGAAGAGAAAAAATCAGACGTTGAAACAAACATACTGGTAGAATTTTCGATAGTGATCTATACTCGATCTTCTATTAATTGGAAACATATCGATGAGTCGAAATATATCCACATTACATTTATCGAAAACAGTTGAAATATTCAGAACACAAGCAATTCGTCTCTATTCTTCAATAGTAATAAATGAATAGACAAGAAAAGTATAACTGCTTCAAGAAAATCGAGGCATTTTCTTGCTCGTGTCTCTTTTATACTCAGGAAATGCATCCATCAAATAACTATCGACGAGTTGTTTGGATAATTTGTATTTTTTTTTTTGTTCTTATTCTATTTGTTTTTATGCATAAAAAAAACAAGAAAAATCATCAGAAAAACAGGAGATATGACGTCTCCCCAAGATCTTTAAAAGTGTATAAGGACAAAAAAATACGCTAGTACAAATTCGTTCTGTTCCTTTTTAATAATATATATTTACTCACGTCGATGTCTAATCAGTATTACTGAATACTTGTAAAACTTAAGCTGAGTAGTATTGATTACTTCCCACACGCATTCCATGGTAAAATAGTTAATGGGCTCTACGCTGCCGTGCTATGAGTATGTGAGAACAGCGTTTCATTCGATTTTTCTTGACATTTTTGCATACAGAACTGATTATTAAAAGAGAAAAATAGTACGAGCAAGTCGAAAAATAACAAGACAGAAAAAACGAGAAGAGAAATGAAGAAAAAAGAAAGATATGAAGACATGACACTGCTATTCTCGTAACGATTCTCCTTCTAACTCCACACAGTATGTTGGCACACACGCACATATGTAACTAATCAAAAGAAAAAACAAGCACCGAAGAATAGTAGATCAGAATAGAATACAAATATAGGAACGAGACATATTGCATGTCAATTACCTATGCAAGAGGCGACGATTGTCTATAACATGAGTTTCATTCGAAAAGATTAATCAAAGAAAAATAGAAGTTTGCCCGATGATTTTTGATTCTATGCTAAAATAATTCTACATATTACAAACCATTCGTCAGCATCCATCACAAGAACGTCATATCAATGCCTCTCTATTTTTAAAATGTACAGTTAGTTTTTTTTCTTTTTCTTCTGTTCTTTTGAATTTCAATTAAAAAACTTAGTGCTTTTTTTTTGCCTTATAAACACGAGAAAAAATGGTAGGGTGTGGGTGTTATCTTAGATGAATCTATACTCATACCCACACCCTTTTGATGTGACACAATGTGATTGTAGTGAGATAAGAATCGTCTTATAAACTATGAACACTAATATTCTAAAAGTAGGGAAGCGGTACCGGAGAAGCTACACAGGCAGACAAACATTTGGAAAGAAGCGTTTCAACGTTCAATCGTGAACGCCTATTGTGAGTCACTAACGATCAGTAACAAAACGCACTTTTTACGGAGAATTTTCATTTTTGGAGCTTGAAAACGGATAAAAACTCAAGTCCTGCGCGTTGAAACGCACAACTATGCGACAACTAAAAAGCCAATGCGTTTAAACCATCTGGATTCGAGTTTTAATCCGTTTTCACGCTCCGCAAGTAAAAATTTTCCGTAAAAAACGCGTTTCGTTAATGAGCGTTAGGGACACACAATCGGCGTTCCCGATTGAACGTTTAAACGCGTTTTTCCAAATGTTTGTCTGCTTGGGTACTATGCTATTGATTGATGAACGATTCAACAGTTTGCTTTTTTCACTAGAAGAAAGTTTATTTAAATGAAATGTCGGTATTGGAGAACGTTTTTTTTTCAGTAGCGTTTGAGGACGAGAAATTTGAATCTGTCAATCGATATTTAATACCGTTGGACTGGATTGTACCATAGATGAAAGGCTAGATGTAGAAAAAAAATAATATGACAATTTTGAAAAGATACTCGTAGATGAGAATTTCTCGTGTCCCGTACAAATCGATCACAAATTCAACATGTGACAAGGATTTTATCGATCGAGTTCTTAGAATAAAAATAAACTATGTCTAAGAGTTGGCTTAAATATCAAACCACCACCGAGCTGAAAAGTAAATATCCATGATGCTACGTTGGACTTGTAGTAGTGACTGAAAAATCCATCATTCAGTTACAATTTTATTGAGATTTTTGTATATAGCTTTTAAAGTTAAAAAAATTTCCAAAAAAAAATGACAAAGGGTTATTTAACAGGATATTCTGTAAAAGTCATAAGCCGAAAAATGCGCATATGAGTTAGTAAAGCAAATCATTTCGTTGCATTAATTGATCCATTGGAAAAATTTATTATCTGAAGTTTTTCTTCGATGTTCTTCATTGTTTGCATTTTTGATTGATGATAATTTTCGAGTTTCTTATCTTGCTTGTTTTCTAATTCATCGAATCGCTGCTTAAGTTGATAATGCCATGGATACAAAACGCCGACTTGAAAGCTGAGAGCAGCTGTTGCAATTATAAAATTGAAGAGAGGTACAATTTTTCGCACTAACGGATTCACCATCGTTATTCTTATGACTCGAAAGTATTGGGATTAGTTCAATTTATGGTTGTTCTGCAAACGCTGGCAGTTCACTGCGAAAAATAAATTGTAATAAACTAATTGTAGTTAAGAGCATTTTCAAAGTTATCAATATCAGGCAAAGTGTAATGTTGCCTGCAAAAAGTAGACCCTTGTATTTTATTTTTTACTGATGACCCGACAAAAACGCAAGCAATCTAATTTTTGCTGTCTGTTAAAAAATTCCACATAACAATTATTGAACATATTGTTTTAAATAGTGAGCATGTCAAGATTCAATTTGATTAGAGTCAAATCATTTTAAAGCTCTAGACAATTGAAGGATCCATTCTATATAGATTAGTTCCATCCAATACGATTTTGGAAAATGTTGAGTTACTTTCAGGGAAATGAATAGAATCGATCTCTCTTAAATTCCAACGAAAAAATGATTTGAATATAAATCTCTTCAATCTCTTAAAGTGTTCATAGAATTCTACAATACTGTCAGGAAAACTTAACGGTACACAAAAAAATCGTAACATAATTTGGTTCATCCTATAGATTCAAATGGTTTGATACAAAGAATTTCTATGATGAAGTTTGCCACTCTACTGTAGTTATTTTATATTGCCTTATTTATCGATCCCTGTACAACCTCTAGAACACTTATCATTTGTACATCTAGATGTACTAGAATTCCTTTGGGAATTACTCGTGAAGACAGTACTTAAAAGCTTACATCCTATACACAATCATCAAAAGTAATCTATTTAAAATTTTCAATCGTTAGAACTTCTCTGATACAACTAGAAATTTACGTATTCTAAACGTTTCTCTTTAGCTGAACTTCAATTATCAATTAGCTCTAGGTTTCGGTAATTTTGTACGTTTTATTGTTTATACTTTTTCAAAGTTGTATAATCTTTCTCATGTGTTGAAGTACTTGTTTCGACAATAGATCGAAACAGTTAAAATGTACTTCTTTTCCGTGTGCATTGAATATGATTGCGCTGAGATACTCAAATTAGTATACTTGTAAAATAGAGAAAGGTTTTGAAGTAGGAATAATTCAGCTGAAAATCTGCATATATATTAATAAGTTAACTCGAAAAGATATGCGAATTCTACAAGTTGAAAAATTGTTTTTACTATTCGGTGTTTGCGAGACTATTAACTGTTGCTAAAAATTCATCAACCTTTTTTCTATTGACAATCAATCTATACCGAGACAAGTTAGTTTTAGTCATCAATTATGAAGTCATAATGATCAATCGCATAAAGAAATCAGAATCATCAGTTTAAGAGATTTAACACAAAGTTGATCATATTCTTTCACTGATAGTTTTCTCAGATACATTGTTAGAATTACACATTCAATACCAAACCAAAACTATGGTACTACTCAGTTTTCACTTGAATTCTACAATCAAAAGTTTAAGGATGGCATTGCATTAGGATGAGACTTTTATATCTTGAAACTTATCTACGATTCATAAAGCGTTTGTTCAGTCTAAGATAATATATAGACGATACTGTTAGCCTGTTGACTGTATTTTTTGTTCCGATCAGAATTGGCAAGATGGCGAAATTTTATGGAATTTCGGAATTAGACAAGTGAATTCTATTTAATTAGTTACATTCGGATTTGGATCTGATACCAGCCATTATGGTCCGGCAGAGTCCAAAGAATGATACAGTTGGATTGCGACAGGATTTTATCGGTATTAGAGAACATTACGTACAATCAGACTTTAACAATTGAAATGATTGTTCTGGGATATTTTCAGATGAAAATGATGAAAAGTCTTTAGTTCAACAATTAGTTCTTCTTCAACGTAAAGCGAAGCTGGTCACCTGAATATTTACTCGATGTGTTATATTTGATACTGAGTGTTTTATCATTATGTATGAATATTGGCAAGCTTTTGACTAGGAAATATGAATCTCGAAATTAGTCTAAAATATCTGACTTGTATTTGAATGAATTAAAGAATTTTCAAATTATTTTTTGAACTGAGTAACTACACTCTGAATTTCGTTGTCGACAAAAATAGACAATAAACTGGCTGAACATTGTGCATTTCTTTCTAACTAGTCAACATTCCTCTCGTTGATTATGTCAAACAAGGTTTTTTAACTCAACGCCTTATTTGCCTAATGACTAATATAAACTAGAGATGCTTTTTTTTCTTAATAGACAAAAACTTCTAACCATCTTTTCAATGATTCCGATGATTCATGTTTATTTCTAAGATGGCATCATCGTTAATTTTAATTGACTTCTTTTTTGTTAATCGAAATATTTTATAAAGCCATCGAGGAATTATACAGCGATGCCAAGATAATAGGATGGTAACGAAAGTTTTAATGACTACATGTATTAATTTATAGTCTTTTAGAAGACGCTTCACATGAACATAACTATTATTCATTTCAGAAGAGAAGACACGTGGATATTTCTTTTAATAACTATTGCTAGGAGTACGATAGACGGAAGCGGTTTTCATTGTTGCAAAGAGCACGGTCAGGGAAGTAAATCTATCCGATCATGACGAGCTATGAACATGCTTTTAGGAGATTGCAGGAAGATGTTTGGACAACCGATAACTTCTTCCTCTAGATTTTTATGATCATCATTTTAATCTATTCATAGTGTAACTTATTGTCTGCTATATGAACTCTGAAATCATTTTCAGATTTTTTCGTTGAAAGCAGGACTACATCACCTGAATTTTTAACCCGTGTTCAAAAAAATGAATTCTACAATTTCGAACTGCTGAAATTATGTCCTTAGATATGTCGACTGCTCCTTGACATATCAGGAAAATTGCAGCTGGAGAACATGATTCTATTTCGAGATGTTCTATTATCAAGTGAAAGCGAATCTTGCCAGGCTGTCCGTGTAAAATGACTACTTTGCGTAATTGTAAGGAACAGACATTAAAATATTTTGATTTTCCGATATATTTGTGCGCCAGGTTCTGCTCTTTCCCACGATGAAAACCAACTCTTCTATTATGTTTCTGTCAAAATTTATTCCCGAAATAAATACGAGTTTTCTTGTTTGAAATGGATACTAGAACTCTGCCAATCTTTATTTTCTCAAGGGGAAATAGGAAATTCCATGTACTGACTTTCGCAGTACGCTTACAACAACATTCTTCCCACTTTAAATACAGTTTATATATTAATTGAAACGATTAATACACACAGACACAACATTGGATGAGAGTGAGGATAGTGTCTAAAGTGAACAAATACCTTATCCATCATTGTTAGAAATCTCTGACGAAATTCGTGCTATCCGTTTAGAACCACGAAACGATTGAAATCATGTTTCATTTTCATTTACATGAGTTTTATTTTTGTATAAGTAGCAGCACCTCTCCTCCTCTCAGTGAGTACTTGTTATATATAAACACAATTTTTCTACTATCGGTTTTTATCGTAATTTCTCTTCGAGAATCAAACAGATTACTTCTTTCTCTCTTTCTTATCTTCATCATTTTCGATCATGCAATAAAGCTTATATTCTCGCGATTTGTTTCATATTATCATAATCGAGTCAATTATTATGAGCTTCTTATAGCATCGTTCCGGTTCGACCTCAGTAACTCTGTGTAACGCATGCTGCTGGAGGTATACATTATGTTAACATTTCAAAGATGTTCACTTGTAATAAATATTCACAAATAGAAGTTTCCTTGTATCGTTGATTGCTACTAAACTGTTACATCTTCCATGTGACTCATTTTCAAGTAGCTCGTTCTTATATTGTGCAATGTTTAGAGTCAGTATAATAAATTTGTGGGTTCAGAAAGTTAAACGAACCTTGATTGTTTGCTTATGATAAGTAGTGCTAAAGTCGATATACTTTCGCCTTTATCATTGAACATTGCTCTCTGACTTACAAGTTTCAGATTCATCGACAGAGATTGCTTTGCGATTGAAAACCTTTTTTACGGATTGTCTCATAAATACACTAGGAAGTTGTCCGATTGATCTCTGTCGTGTTTACACAGAGCGTGAAAAAATGTTAGATGCATGCAGTTGATTTTTTTGTAGTTTGTCATATCTCTATTTACTGAAATCGTTTACTGTCGTAGGAAAGCAAAATCAGGTGAATAAATTGATCTATATAATGACTAACTCATAACGTTGGAATGAATAAATAGGAAGAATGCATCAATATTTTTATTCTCATAAATTGAAAAAATTAATTAGCTTAAATAAATTCTTTGATAGATGTGCTAGATGATTAACAATTGAGAATAGCGTCTCATTCTCTATATCCAAACAATCACTTGATGTCATCATTACCATGTCGTTGTTACGTTTATGCACCTGTTCTTCTAGAAAGATATATTTGTCTTCATCATATTGACTTATCCTCTTTCTTTTTCTCGTCATTGAAGGACATTTTTGCGTTCGTTTTTCAATGAAAAATGAACTCGCACAAGATGTTTTATTTTTTTCCTGTCTGTACGATTTAAACTATGCTGCTCTCAATGAAACTACTCATTCTCATTCGTTTGTTCGAAAAGTACAATTTATTCAGTTGAATATCAATAATAAGTATATCAGGACCAGTTATTCGAAATACTTGCAGTTTCTAAATGCCAAGTACGTAGTAATCAATAGAGTTGCTTAAGTTTGTATAATCTTTCTAATAATTTGCTCACCACGATCTAGCGTTTAAAGCCAAAATATTTCTTGATGATTTGAACTATGCCTTGCTGTTGATTTACACTGTTTTTGCTTCTTACACTGTTCGCTTATTTTTTCAAATGATTCGCTTCTTATGATTGTAATAGAGCAACAATATATTTTTTTTTCTTCCAGCGCAACCCACACACTCGCCCTTTTATTTTTCTCGTTCCTTCTAACTTATTCTCACTCCTTCCAACGTACACTACGTATGATGAAACCTACACACAGCAGCTTCATGACGTCAATATTCGCAATAGACAAAGAATCATGACATAGTATCCAAATAAAAAATTTTATTTTTCAATGAAATTCATTTCATCGGAAGTAAATACGAGATATCTCTTTTCCATTTACTAATAAATGGATAGAAGATTACTCCAGAAATGAACAATTACTTTCCGTTGGATGCATCATTCCATTTAACAAAATCGTTCGATAAATACTATTCATATTTCGTACGATTTCTCATGATGACATCGTTGTTTTTAATTCGAAAACAAGAAACTTCATAAGCTAATAAATATGAGAAAAGTTTCTAAATAAGGAATGGCCGAATGGAACAAAAAGAATTATCTTCACATTTTTTTCAGACGTAAATATGTTGAAAACTGGGTACTTTATTCTATTCCTTCATCAAGCATAGAAGAAGAATACGAGAGAGAGAATTTTATTTAACTTGCACTTTAAGAATATTCATATTGGCCAAAGAAAATTTCCAATGAGGGTGGGGTTACTGTTTACACCATTCTTCGTAAACAGAAAAAAATGTTTCAACGTGAGCTAATCTCATAGAAATTGCAATCCAATAATAGACAGACAGACAACTTAGAACGTCTGTTGAATGTACGTGAAATCAATATTCAAAAACATCAGTCTGACGGATAAACAAAGAATATTCGAAATCACAAATCAAGTACTTCATTGAACAAGATTACACTCATTGTCATACAGAGATTTCAGTATATTGATATCTGAATTCGGACGATCAAGGTTAAAGAAAACAAATATTAAAAATTTGTTCTTTAGTATGTGATAGAATTTATTTATTTTTGGTCAGGGAGGGAACCAGAGACCTAACAATGAGTAACATGTTTTCTCACTTTTGAACTTAAAATTAATTATATCCATTTTTGCTCAGAGAAAAATATAAAGTAAGGGGAACATTAATAGAAACAAATATTCTTCGGCATTACTTAAAATGATTTACATTCAAATGCAATTTTTACAATATGAAGTCTTTGTTTACTACTTTCATAATACTGAAAAGAATGAATCATATTTTTAATGATTATTCAATGACTCGTCATAGATGTAGTATAAATACTGAACACACGACCATTTTCAAAAACCATCAAGCACACTTAACTTAACTAATATATTTATGTTGTACTAAAAATTTCACTACGCTGTTATTAGATCATTTTGACGAACAGAAATGAATAGCGATTCGTTTTTTTTTTCTTATTTATCTCGTTTCACTGGATTGGATTAAAAAACAAGTCCGAAAATTTTCCATCCAAATCATCATCGATATCTACACTATAAATATCATTCATTTTCTATAGCGAAGAGTGTGAATGTTAGTGGGTCTTACTCCGTTTTAAGGAAGAAGATAAATTCACACTTAAACGGACACTCACAAACTTAGCCGAAGAGCTCAATCCACATATACCTCACTCTTCGTAATAATACGCACAATGAAGTTGTTGAATTATTCGAAAGAAAATACATATCGTGCTCAACGAATCTAACGATGATACTGAATTTCACTACAAGATGAAGATATGGCTGTATGTCTTGAGCGTATCTACATTCCACACAGTCACACTGAGACACATCTACACTCAGGCAATGCAATGAATTGTCTTCACTCTCTTTTAATGTGTCATTTAATTTTCATTCTTTTTAAGTACGAAGTAAAATTTTAATTATTGATCGGATAATTCGAAGATTCCAGTAAAAGCTTTTCTTTAATTACAAGTCATGTCTCTTTGTTCAATTCATTCAAGTAAATATCGAACTTTTAAGTCTTCAACAGAGCCATTTGCATATAAATGTTTCCATTCTATAATCGTATTGTCATAATTTTCTTTCGACTCTTTATATTGTGCACCTTTTACCGACGATAAAGCATCGTCTGCATTAGGCTCTCTTAGTAAGCGTAATATTTCCATGAAGATACTATGCATAGATGTTTTCTGTGCCCATGCTGTACTTAAAATATCATGACAAATTTTTCCATCATCATTTATGTTACAATGATAAATTTTAGTGATGAATCGAATTTCAGGTGGTTGTTCTGGATAGATTTGTGGAAATTCTATAAATAATAACCAACGACCATCTGAATATGGTGTACCCGTTTCACCATGCATAATCACTTTCCAGAAGAAGATGTTCTCTTTCGAAATAAAAAGATCAAAGTTTTTTAAAGACGTTTTATTTAATTGGTTTATTTCAAACATAACTCGTCTAAGTGCCATATTCGATGCACGTCCATCACTTATCTTTGCTTGTTTTGATGCAATAGCTGGTTTATCTAACAGCTTCGGTTGACGACGTTGAGGATGTTTTATTTTACCATGGAGATTCTCTTCCCGATCTTGAACTGATATTGCTGCTTCTAATTCAAATAAATTTAACATCGATTCTTGATTATGTTGAATATCTACATAGTAATAACCTTTGGTTTTTTCACAAATTTCAATTAAGACATTATTCGGCACTGAATCAAAACTAATAGCATCGAAAACAATATTGTTGCTTAATAACTTTTCCAGAATATCAATTTGTGAAACCTGGCTACAACTGTCAGCACCATCGGTTAAGCAGAGTATCAAATCTTTGCATGTTGGACTAAGTCTTGTTTTTGCATTTGCACGAAACGATACAATTTTCTGTATTGCAACATCAATAGCATCATACAAAGGTGTATCAAATCCGCAATTAGGTCGATTAGCTAATGCTGTATCAAAATGAGTGAAGTCTCTTGTTATATCGCACTGTACGATTATTCGACCATTTGATGTGTTTGGCCCGAATCTTTCCATGAAATAACGAAAAGAATGGTTGTTTGTCAACATATCTGAAGGTAAATCATCATCAATACCAAAGTAGATCAATCCAATAGCATGTGCCAATCTGTAAGATACTAAGCGGTCACGCCAAGCACCAAAAGCCATTGTAGTCAATTCTAATAGAGTATATTTATTATCTTCATTACCAACCATTACATGCATTGATCCACTAATATCGAAAAGTATACAAGTGATTTGTTCGATTTTTCTAATATCAGCTGCATTTTCTCTTACGACAATACATGGGTGCTGATCAAGAACTTCTTTTAATGCACCATCGGTTTTATAAACGGTTGTTTTCTGGTTCGAAGGATCGAAGCAATTGAATGAATTTTGATTACCTTTACTGATATCTGTAATATAAACCACACAATCAGCTTCAAGTAGAAGGTATTGAGCATGATTATATTTGGATAGCGTTGATGGATCAGCGAATGTAAATATACTAAATAAATCATTTTTAGATAATTTTTGTTTTATCTCTTCGAGATCATTGTCAGAGAAACGTTTCATATTATGTATTTGTTCAGATACATTACCAATAGACAACAAATCAGTTTCCAAACTTGGTATCCACAATGTATAATCGTTTGAATATAATTCAGACTCGTTTGCCTCATCGCTTCCTTCATCTGATGAATTATCATTTTTCAAGTTTGTTTTATGATCCTTCAATAACATCAAGAGTCCAATAAGATCTGATTGTCGTTGATAATCGTTTTCTGTTAATCCTTCCTTGGTTCGTACATCATTGTATTCCATCAATACAAAACGCTCATCGGCACCATTAGCTATTCTAGTGTTGAAAATTCTCACAGGTTCGACATAATACTTGTAAGATGTGGATTGTTCTGTGTTACTGGCTTGAATTGGATTATTTGAAACTCTGAGGAGTTCGATACTTTCGTAGTGAGGATTTTCTATTGACGAGTAATCTCCATTACTAAATATCCAACACATGACATGTGGTGTGTAAGAGAATAACTCAGAATCAGCAATACGTTGAGGCAATAGATTACGAAATAAATGAAAGAATGCTTCACTCAGTACTATTTTTTCGAAATTGAATAGAGAACCTTCCATTGCATGTTTAAATGCAAGACATGCTGGTGGAAACAGAACTCGACGCAGAACGATCAGAAACTGCGGCATGTAAACATTATGGACACTATCGAAATCGACATCTTTTTCAGTTAAAAATACTCGGGCCAGAGCAAACATGGTATTCAAATAAATCGAAATGGCTAACTTATTTTGCTGTCCAGATTTAGGCTGCCATAAGTCACTTTCGAGAAATATATCCTTGAGATTTTGTGAATAGTCATAGATACGTGTTTCAAATGTACGCTGATTTTCAAACACGTAAAAGTGTGGAACGTTCCCATTATTAATGACAGTTAGAGGTAAGAAATTACGGAGTGGTTCTGTCAAAAACTTGTCGGAGTAAAACATGTGCATACGGTGATTGAATAAAAGAGGATATGTTGTTGTACAATCAATTTTCGAATGTATACTAGCATATAAATCTTTTAAAGTGGCATGGTTGCCAAAATGAAATTCAAACATTTGCCTTGACACGGTTTGAAGTTTTATCGTGAAACCATTGTTTGTAGTATTTAAAATCAACTGTAATTCAGAAGCATCAGGAATACCAATATCATTAAGCGTACACGATGTTGAAAGTTCTTCATTTTCATACATTAAAGTTAGTTTTGCGTTTGCATCTATAGTAAAATCTGTTCGTAGAGCATTTAAAAAGTTTTCGATTGTTATTGTTGGATATGGGCAACGTTTAGTCTTTTCACCGAACTTAACTTTTATAATTTTTGCCATAGTTGCGTTCAAAGAAAAATTGAATTCTTTCTGTCAAAGGTCTCGAATATTAGTAAGCAAATTAATTTCAAAGTAGTTGTGCAATCTATAAAATAGAGAAAAAGTACTTTCTTGCTCTGTTGTCTGCCTAAAAATCAAATCAATTACTACATTATGCACAATTCTTTCCAATCATTTGACTCGTTTTTTTTATGTTGTGGCAATGTGGATGTGAGTGGGGATTTTCCTTCACAAGCATCCATACACACCTGAAGCGCTACGCATGATGCATGACTCAATTTGATTCTATGAGTGTTAGCGTCAACAGACGGCGCTAAATGACGCTCACTCTTTATTTGATTTTCTTCTTATGGTACTGGTATTCTCCCAACCTCTTTGATCTCTGTCCCCGTTGAACTTCGCTCGCATAGATTTTTCTTCCGTCGTTAGTAATCATCGAACATTACTATTATTATTGTTCGAACATTAATGCTGCTCTACAATAGATTGTGTAATTGACGCTTTTCTCTCATTTATTTTTCATACTCCATATTATCTACTCAACGATGCTCATTATTCGAGTTCCACCGAGTGCCGACTTTCTTTAGAACTGTAACATGAATCTTCGTATTTGCTTGAGTTGCTATAATATGGATGTGGGATAGAAGTGGAAGTGATGTTGATACGTTGATGTACATTGCGTTCGTACATTGATTCTCACTCATCCAAACTATCAATAGCAAACCAATTATTATTTTCCCTTCTTTGGCACAAGATTAACCCAAACATTTCACCACTGGAGTCTCCCTATTTATTGACATTCAATGCAATTCCACTATTTTTGCTTTGATGAAGATTCCACTGTAAGTATGAACAAGCAGCTGTACGATATTAAACTTATCTGTATACATCATGGATGCGAACCCCTTCTTCTCCCAAATCAGGTAGATACCAGCGTTGAGGATTAGTTAGCAGTAAATCAACTAGATATAAGAGTTAGAGAAGTATCATGCGTCCTCACATGATCTAACATTGTTTAGTCGATATAAAACTTGATTTTGAGTGCGACGACAAACAAGCACTGTCTAAGCGGCTGGATTCATTTCAAAACATGAACGTGAAATATTCAGAAAAAAGGACGAACTATGTTACCACTATTTTTCATTTTTCTTTGTTTTTAAGAAACAATGATGAGGAAAAGATTGGTTGTTTGCACTGCAAATCAGACATGGGCGTTTGCCATGAACTGATTCAGGAGTTTATGATTATCTAAAATATTTTTTGACAGAATTAATCTGGAGTTTGAAGTCGACTATGACTGATCATGAATGTTACTATTGCAAATCTTGGAAATATATCGTTAGTGCATCAACTAAGATTTATCTTAACTAGGTCTTGCTTCTCTTTCCACATAGACTCATCTAATGGATCGGAAAAGATGTATGCCATGGCCTTCTATCTGAATTTATAGACGTAAGGATATATTACAAATAAACCTTAGGTATTCATAACAGAACATATCACGCAACTTGGATCCCAATGAGTTACAGCGCAGAATACAATTTTTGATACATCGTAAAAGATGTACAAAAGGACTTGATCGATTGATACAATGGCATTGTTTTTGTCATTCGTCTTGTTTATTCCTTTTAATTTTTTAATTCATATTTCTATATATAAATCATGTATTCATTTGGTTTAAGGTTTGTTGAGTGTATAGTAATATGGAAGGTGAATATATTCGAACAAAAATATGAATTACTGGTTACTTTACTGTTAAATCTCTGGTAAAACAATGCAGGGGGGTCATGGTCGAGAGAATAATTATCAATATCGTAAAACTAATAGATAGAAAAAAAAGGTCATCGAAATTCAATACGATTGAATGTTGACTATCAATGACAATTACAAATCTAGAGATTGTATATGGGTGTAGGAGTGGGTGTGACTAAATAAAGAGAACATAAACACTAAAAATTACATCCCATCATTGGTAACAATACAAAAAACACTGAAAACTAGAATTTAAATGTCGAGAGGTATTGAAAATCTCTTTTCCTTTTACTGGTTGATCATATATTGCTCCAATAACACATCTGCAACTATCGTTACAAGTTGTATACGTAGACTCGAAGACTACTGCTGTACTATCGGATCACCGTGTCGTTTGAATGTTCTAACGTATTTTTAGTCTATATATGTGTTCTACAACTTCGAAACAACGCTTTGATATTGTAGGTGATCTACGGTAAGATTTTAAAAAAGAATGACTCGCAATTTGATCATTTTTCTAATGAACCTAAAATAATTAACATTAGGCAATATTGAATATTTACTGTATAAAATATTTGATATCATCTGTAAACTAAACTATAGAGGTATTTTATTATTGAAGCGGAAATCAAATGACTGATTGCGGACACTCAAACGATGCATGTGAATCATAATTCATCCATGCTGAAACATCGTTTTATGTTGAACCCTATTCGATAGTGATTGAACATGCAATCATTAAAATCAAATCTGAAAGTGAATCTATATGGAAAAGCAAGAATTGTTCTTCATAAATATGGATTGATCTTTCACTCAAAATAGAACAGTAACATCATAAATAGAATAACAACTTTGAGTGCTGTGTTTATGATCAACACATGTTGCTTTCTTCAATTAATAGAGTGAGAATTGGTAGGTGTTCAGTTTTTATAAATGTATGCTTAAAATAATATTTAATAACAAGTTCGAACAGATATATTTATCTCTAGTATAACCAATGAAAAATAGAAAAGAAATATTTATGAACATCAACTAATTCGATTACAAGCAAGCGAAAAGTTAAGAGAAACAGACATAAAACTAAAGAAATATAAACCGAAAAGATACAAAACACAAAACACAAAACAAAATACAAGAAAAAAGAAGAATCTGAATTTGTAAGTTTCGACCATGGTATCATTCTGTATCCCACTGATATTTTGATTGAATACTTCACATTTATTTGGTCGTACAACATGCTCATTCGTCCTCTGATTGATAGCAGTGCATTTTGATATTGCATTTTTATCAGAAATATTTTCACTATCAGTTGATTTCAACTCTTGATCAATCGTACGAGAATCACGGTTCGATTTAGTAAATGATTCGCCATTTGAACGAATATTTTGCGTTCGAAACTAAGAAATCAAAGACATAATAGTTTTAATATGTAATACTAGAACATTTTGGTGTGACATAGGCATTGTATGAAGTTACTTAGTTTTTGGCAAGGTAGTAAATAGAAATAGATTTAGACGAATATCAAAAACTTCAGAGAATATATCTCACATATTTTTGGAGCTTTTAGTTTTTAATTTCTTTGTACAATTTCAAATATGGAAACTGCTGTTTATCAATAAATCAAGCTCACAATGTCACTTGAATACTGAAGCTAGAAGTTATATCTGAAGACTACGCTATTCACAGGCGATATGAAGAAATATTTTACATTTACATTTATAGAATAGGAGCAAGTTAAGTCATTCAATAAAATATTAGTTACACACGACTGAACTCATTGATAAAGGACAAGTAATCTCTGTATCTCACATGAATTCAATCATTGAAATGGAAGAAATCAGATAGTATGTACTAATGTTAAAACTAGTGAATAATTCATAGAATCAACACACTAGGAATAGACCTGCAAAATGATTTTAAACAAATCATTATTTTTCATTGTAAAATTCTTTATCGAACTAGTTAGATTGTGAACTATGATAAGAAAATGAATATTTACATGGTCATGAGTATTTGTGATGTTTTGATTTTGAAAATTGTTGGGATGTGCATTCTTGTATTCGACTGCATTTCGATACAGTTTACCAACAATGGATTGAGATTTGTATGAGTCTTCTTTCATTAAAAAATCTGGATATTGTTTACCATAAGTGTTGCGAATTTGAAAAATACGACTTCGATCAATAACATAACCCGTTTTAGATGCATCGACTAGAATCAGTCGAAATAGAAACATACGTTATTTCAACATGTAACTATACGCACTGGCAGCTGAAAACATGATTGCAAGTTCAACAGCCAGTTTCTGGCATGTACGTTGTTCATCTTTATCTTGATTTTGATCAACAATGGCAGCATGTAGATTATAGATTTCACCGAAATTCGTAGCACCCAATAATGCATTGCAATATTTAATGATATCAACATGACTAAATGATTTCGAGTTTGAAGGAGTAGGTTTTACCAATGACGAATAATTGAGTGATTCAATTTTTCGAGACAATTTCAATTCTTTACCCCAATAAACCTTTGAAACAGATAAAAAGCATACATATTATTTTTATCACCTGAACATTATAAAAAATTAACGTACAAAATAATGGTCCCCATCGACATCGGAACCAGCAACTTTATTAGGATCGGGACCTACAATTAAATCTCGATGGTAGCTATGACAACAAGAATACGGCTACCTACGCTCATCTGTAGTCGAAAAAACGATGACATCAGTCAGACAATCAAGATGAGGACAGTCGACTGCTTCAAGTTCAAGTATATCACCAGCATGAAGACTAAATTATAAATTAAGATCTCGTTCTTAAACTCTTGAAGAAACAGAAAACACAACGAAACTAACCAAGGATTCTTTGCAACGAGAACACGTCCAACAACAGTGACAAATCGTGGTTCTTTCAATGGTGCGCCATGCTTGTCAACAATCTGATATCTCACGTAGCATTGTCCCGGCTTGAGAGAAGATTCAATTGCACAGCCAAACATATAGCGACACTCGTTGGCGGGCAATGGTAACTTATTTTTTAAAAGACTTCTGTTTAAAAAAAGACAAGAAAAATAAGCATCAGATCACGAACAGGAAAAAAATTGTTCATGTCTTTACTCAGTATCGCACGGTGGATGTTCTTTATCTTCAAACCATCTGCGTTGTAGCTGGAGAAAAGTTTCATCTGGTACACCACGATCGGACATAATTATAATAAATTGATTATTGAGCCTGGTTGGAACTATAATAAAAACAGTAAATTAAGATTCCTAAAGATTAAATCTGCACAATATGTATAATAGAGAGGTGTACAATCTATCATGGGCTAATGAATTTTAAAATATAATTGTGTACTTAAACGATGTAGTAATTATTTAGAAATTTATTTTGCTAGGGATGGATGACAAAAAATAGAATGAAATTTCGACACGGCCAGCTTTAATTGGAAATCTTCAAATTCAAATTAATATATAGAATAAATCGATTAATTGAACTCTTACTTTACAACGATTTTGAACTGTTTTCTTAAAACACACAATCTAGAAATCGGCTTTCCAATCTTCACAGTTTCAATGAACACTTCAAACACAAGCTTGATGCTTAAACCTATCGATTTTTAGAAATATCATTTCTTGTATAAAACTACTTATTAATTTCTATCAATAATAACATAATCTACCTCGGGATTAACTACAAAAGTCATATTTTAGCAAATAAAATGGCATTCACTATCAATGGAGATTTTCAGTCGAAAAAGGGAAAGCTATTTGTACATATTCAAGAATGAACTGCTGCTGTTGCACTTTCATAGATGTTTTACCGACGAATGAATGAGATAAACTTCATCAATATTCAAGACAAAATTGATGCAGATGTTAAATTTATTATTGATGCGTACTTATTAAATGATTTAAGATATGTTGAGTTAGACAAAAGTCATTTTTTTGTATGAGTTCGAACAGTTTCTTTTTCTATTCTTAAGTCCATAGAAACTAACGGACGATTGACATCATGTTTTATGATTTGAAACTTCAGCATTCACACATGTATAAGAGCAACTAACTTTTCGCTTATGTTCGAGATTAATTAAAAAACTATCATACTCGGTTGACTGGCTTCACAAATATCTAAAGTCCAATCATTGCATTCGAATTTCTTCATTGATGGACGAATTTTGATATAAAATTGGTCCAATGTGGATTGTGGTTCAACAACGACAAGACCTTTACAGCCGGCCATACGAATCTGATAAGCAGACGGATACATATCCTAGATCGATCAGAGAGAGAGAGAGAGAGAGTTTAAAAATAACGAATGATTAATACACACAAATACGAATCCATACCAAATTCACAGTTTTAGTACAACAGTGAAGTTTTTCTGCAACAAGTCGTGCTAAACCTTTGGATATAAATCCATTGCCATCGGTGAAGCAGTACCCATTCCGTTCAATATCGTCGATCATTGTAACATAATAATCTCTATTTTCAGTTTGATGATTGAAATTTTCGATATAAGTGAGTGCGATCTAAAACAGTGACAATAAAACTAGCTATTTCGAGAATTAATTAAAAACGAAACAAACTTACTCCAGTAGGCATACACTTGCTGAACCAAAGACCTAAGCGTGCTACATATTTTCCAACATTAGTAATCTTACTAAAATCACCCAATTGTTGTCGTTTTTGATTGATTTCTTGGTAAGTTTCGGCTTTGATGAACCAGTAGCTATATCCTCGTAGTTGCGAGTTGGATGCACCAAACAACTGGTAGCGTAAATTACATATACGAATACCAGATTTCAACACTGATTCGTATTGCTGGTTTCGATTAACATATCCTCCTTCTTTATCTGGCTTCAGGTAGACCAGACAAAACTCATTAATATCATTGAACATACCATGGCGTAGTGCGCGATGACCTTGAATTCGTTCGCGTGGCATAATTTTTATCGATGATGGTGTAACATGAACAACACTAACATCGTAATACGCATGATTTTTTTCCTAATCAAGATAAATATAGAGTGATTTCATCAGATTAGCTCAAAAGAATATTTACTTGTTTGTCTTCCTCCGATTTCAAGACATCATATTCATAATATGCAAACTCATCTTCAGTGAAACATGTCGTTAAATTGAGTGTTTCATCTTTTTGAAGGCTTTCATAAACACGTAGGGCCATTTTGTAGAAGCATCTATCACTTCGATTAGCCAAATGAATCATCATTGCTTGAAGAGCTTCATTCGTCGTGTATTTATTGTCAAATAGGGGACCGAGTGAATGTAACATTTCGAGCGAATATCGAGCTCGAAATGTTTGATAAGGTTCAAGAAATGAACTTGACCATGGTAGATAATTGTTCGTTTGATTCTCCATAATAGATATTCACTATTTCGATGAAACTTAATTGAAATCGAATTAATCGAAAAATGAAACTCGGTCGATATCTTGTTGGCATTATAAATATATCAGAATAACGTACAGATCGAATTCCCAACATAGGAATTATTTGATGAGTATCCATTTTCTCCACACTGAAAAAAATCTGACTTATTGGATTTTTTTCAGTGTGGAGAAAATTTTTATTCTGACAAAAACAGTCCTTCTTTCTTTCCTGCTTTATACTTTGCATCAATATAAACAGGAGAGAAAAAAACAGCATGCAACATACAATTCATTGAAATATTCTGACATAGTTACTTGGTTTATGTTTGGCAATTGAAAATCCAGTATACATAATTCTTTTAAAGAATATTCAATTAAACATCTCAAAGTATATTCTATAAAATACATGCTTTCAAGTTGCATAACATTGTATAGTTTTCATATTTCATCGTACATAACGATAGTAGTGACCAAATTCTATGAAATCTGAGCAAATACGGATTTCCGAACTCGTTACGAATGTGAAATGCATGCATAAATACCATAAAAAAGAAAAAGACAGATAATTCTCATACCAATGTGAACTGGTTGAACTCCAAGGAGTTCATATTGCTATCTGATTAGTCTGATGTATCTTTTCTTTCATTATTTAATTCTTAAATCTCGGAAAATTTTATCGTCAAAATTAAAAAAGGCAAAATCTACCACTAAAGTACAAGTTCCGAAGCCTTAAAAGAAGCCACTGATATTGAAAAACGTTTCTTTTTGTTCACAGAGGCATAGAATATTCTTCGACAGGAACATGTTATCTTTTATGGTCGAAATTTCTCACTTTTCTCAGTACACGTCCAGAAAATGTTTCCACATGAATCAATTTTTTAAACCACAACAATTTAATCGAACCCAAGGTTTTCAATAAGTTTTTCACAAAAACAATGAAACACGATATTTTTGTTGCTATGAAACAGTCATGTATGTATAATATAATATCTTATTTGCTAGTAGTATACTATTGAATGAAACTATTTCTGCTTGAAGCAATACTTGAATGCACAAGAGATTTGAAATATTTTCAATATGTTGTTTCTGAACAATTTCTCATTCTTACATGAAGTATTATGTAGACCAGAAACAAATAAAGTCCAATCGATATAGAATTATCATACTACATCAGATCTATAAAGATAAATGAATTTTCATGCAGCTTTTTTTTTGGCGGTTCATTTACTGCATCACTTTGATGAACACCTGTTTATTAAAACAACAGGAACTATCTTCAACATTTTAGGCTTTAATTTTCTTAATAGAAACTGCCCTATTTCAGATTTTAACTTGCAATAATCTGAATGATGCATGACTTGTACAGCAAGATACGTTTTTTCCATGGTCACGAAAATTTGTGACAGTTGAAGAGCTGATAACAGTTACGTATGAGATTCTCTATAGCATTCTGAAATGTGACCATTTAGATTTCAATGAGGCAATATCCTTTATGAATTTGCTATATTGATTGATAATTTGAGATACTAAAATATGAATTTGTCGTTGTTTCTCCGTGTCTGAACTGTCTAATCTTGTTTTTGTTTCTATACCAGTAGCATAACAATCGAATGGTATCCTTCATGAATCATTCGAACTAATCGTGAATGTATGTATTATAATCTGATGAAAAATATTCATAATGTGCTCTTTTGTTTCGCGAAAATTCTTTCTCTGTTGGTATATGAGATACTCTCTAATCGATTAGATCGCAATGTGCACGTTACTCTATAACCAATTTGAGTTAATTTTCTTGTTAACTTAATTGATGAATAATAGTTATTCATAAATATTTAAGAAACAACAGGATGTATGGATGTGGTTCTTCTTTTTAGCTATAATTACACCATTTCCATCCCCACATAGCGACACCCATATCTTAAACTATGCATGTAAGAAGTTTCTCGATGTAAGGCACATATTAAAACCAAAAGTTCTTTAGAACAGCAAACTGTTTTCATGAAGTTTCTAGAATATTTTCTAGGAACGATTGATTTTAAAATGATTTTGTCTTGTTTAATATTCGAGTAAAAGATATCCTGATGTTCCCTCTTGAGACTGGTGAAAGTCGCAGTTCTAACTATTTTTCTTTCTTAACTTATTGCTGAACTATCTATGATTATTTTTTTCTTAAACAGACAATACAGCATGTGCTAGCTAGTTTTTAATTATTACCATAAATACAATCATTTTTAAATAAAAATTTAAAAAAGAAAAAACAGCATGCATGTGCAATGTACGTAGATAGTATTGACTTCATAGATCAAAGAAATTCTGATCATTGATGCACGAGAAGACGATATCGCCGTCCAATGAGTTGAACTTCTATAGATATTTGGGAAGTTTCATATACTTTCTATGGATAATTTCGCTTAGAAATCATATTTTCACACTCAAACTAATGTTTTTAAAAATTTTCTAAATACTATTCAAAAATCAATCATCATATATGAATCATTTATCGTGCTCTCTCGTAGCATCTATAAATTGTATCTGCGACAGATAGAACATGAATCTTTTACTACTACGAAATATCTCATTTTTTTCTTCACACCATCTTCTGATGAGATGATCTGCGGCTATTTTATGATATTAGAAATTATAAATCTCTTTCTATTTCTTTCTTAGTCTATAGTTTGTGACATTCATCTCAATAAAAAAAGAAATAAATCTTATTGCTTATATGAAAATTTATTAAATACTGGCTAATTTTCATTTCCTTCAAGATACATTTGATTAATCAAAACAATGAGCAATCGAACTATCTAAACCATTTTGTAACAGCTTTAATTATCATATCATGATTCCATGAAACATCTGCCGATGCCGAATCAAGCGTGTGTTTTTCTTCATATGCATTGGACATTATGGGAATTTAATTTCAACGAGGAATCATTTTTATTTTCGAAGTATTTTCTAAAGCGAAAAGAAAAAACTAAATAAAGTATGAAAGATTTCTAAACGAATGGTTACATTTCTTATTTTTCTTGTTCTTTCGAGTAATGTCCTTAGCATTTTTTTCTCTCATTATTTTGTGTCTCTATATTCTACAATTCCATTGTGATCGAAGTACGCAATAATGTATTGAGTAAAACAGACTATGAATAATATAAGCTAGAATATAAAGAGGAAAAAATAAAAGGAATTTTTCTTTCAACTTCTTTTTGTTTTATATATTCTTAATCGTATATTAATAAATAGACAATTCAATGAATATCGAAGAAAAAAATTTCGAAACCTATTTTCTTATTTGGCTTGACAGTTCGACATCATACGATCTGAAAAAGCAACGTGCTCAACGAGAACTTCGATCATCAATAAATTGTTTAAAAATATTTTCCAATGAAGAACAATGTGAAAATTATATTCTGTCATTAACAAACGATGATAGAATTATATTTATTGTTAATGCTCAACTCGGGCAAAATTTCATTCCTCGAATTCATAAATTACCACAAATAACATCTATCTATGTCTTTTGTATTGACAAAAATAAAAATCGAGAATGGACTAATGAATTTAAAAAGGTAAAATCAATTCTATAATTTTCTCTATTAAGTTAAAACTACAATACTTACTTATTTCTTTAATGTATTTCAAAATAAGAGAAGAGTGAATATTTTTGAAATAATTATTGATAAGAACGACATAGAGATCTACGATAAGATAAAACTTCACCAAATCTTGAATACCAGATTTTCTTGACAAGCTTATTTTTAAAAAAAGCATTAGGTAATGTTGAAGTTTTAGAATTCTAATTTTTAGTTATGCAACAAAGTCGTCAACTAAAGTTCAGTCATATGCAGGAGTTCAATGTTTAACCAATCATGAGTCATTAACATGTAATTGCATGTTTTCGGTTGCTTTTTTATCAGATAAATGAACACAGAGATCCTTGGAAAAACGTTGCTAACAAGATTCGATACAGGTTCGCCTTTTCTTTCAAACGATCAAAACCACAAATCTTTGTCTAGTTTCTATGAATAATTATTTCAAAAATAATCATTCTGTTTTTAATTTAAAATGAATAATAATTCTGTGCTTATTCATTGAGTTAACAAGGAGAAAACAGCATATCTCAACAACAAATAAAAGTAATCCTTTGAAAAATATAATTTCAATACCACACATTCTAACGAATACTAATGCCTTTCAGTCAAATTTTCACAAATATTTTGTTCACTTGAAGATAAACATATTGTGTTCTTAGGTCGTATGCACCTTAGGTAGTATGATTAATGGAAAAACACATTTCAGTAAAAGTACAGTGTTTTCATTTATCAGGTTATGTTTTTTTCTTATTATGCGTCTTTGTCGGTGGAAATCGTGTTTTTCGGCAATCCATTTAGTTTTTACGTCATCAATCACGATGTGGCGTGTTATTCTTGTCATTGAATGAGAAGTCTCGATTTGTAACGATGTGACTTACCATTAAATTCTAAGTGTACCTTAGCATACAGAGAAAGGTATACATTGTAAGCTCAAATATCGGCTTTCATATGTTAGGCTTGTTTAGAAGCAATGCGTTTACAAAATTTACTGAAAGAAAAATAATTTTGTAGCGAAAAAGAACGTTGTACACTATAGTAAATAATGATTTTTAAAGGTTTTTTTTGTATTTGTCATCTCTGTTAATCGAGTAAAATCCTGTATTATATTTTTATTCGATAGTGTTAAATTGTCTTATTCATTATTTTGATCTTCTCTTTCTATTTACCTGATAATCGAAAATCGCTTTTGAATTCGAGTAGAAATGTACTACCTTAGAGAATCAGCAACGTTTTACTATGACAAATCAGCACAATGTTAAAGCTACTAATTTGATAATTCTTAATTAAAATTTCAAAATGACACATCGATTAAGATGAACTACCTAGTTTCATTTAATGGATATTAGGGTTTGAATTCTTCTACGGAGTATTGTTCTAGACGAAAGACAACAAAAACTTGGTTTTTCAAATACAACTAATTAGAACCTTGTGACTCTATAGTATTGGTCTTTTTTTAAAACAAATACAAGAAAATATGATAGTCTGACTGATTTCGCGATCAACACATCATGTCAAATTTCGTTTAAACAACTTTCACGCATGTTGAACTTGAATTCTTTTCTTTTAACGTATTGCATTTTACTAGCAATTTACTAATGTCTGTTTGCATCGTGAACAACATTAATGTCGTTTGGTGAAAGAAAGAAAAAGAGAAATATTCGACGTTAAGTTAGAAGGAAACAGATCTAGCATACAAACAGTAAAAAAAACCTTTAAGGTAAGGCAAATGTTCATTTGAGTTACAACCATTGTTTTATTCTATCTATCTATCTTGAAACTCTTGTTTTTTCCTTTATATTTCTCTAGAAGTACGATTAGAAAATGATTTCTGATGAATCTAAAATCTGCCACATTCAGATCTTAAAGCGTTTACCTAAAGAAAACATTGAATGTAATCTAACAAAATTCTATGAATCACTTTCAACTTTTGTCTCTTTCATATTTAAAAAAAGCATAGATCTATGAATAGGGTATGTCTGTTGTTTTGAAGTATGTGACTGATTTGTCATCATGATATCATTCGAACGGGAACTTTTTTTACTAAACGATTGTACTGCGTACGTTTCTAGGATAGATACAAGTCGGGTTTTTTTCAAATCAGGACGTGTATAGTAGAGTCGCACTCTTTGACCCACTTCCTTCTAACGTGCAATACAAACATTTTTCTCCAACTAAAAACCGTTTATTTACATTGATTCTAACTCGATATAAAATTTACAAAAATTTGCTGAATAGAAGAATCTCAACCTAATACTGTACTACTTGAATCTCAGATCGAAGAAATAGTTAAACGAAAATTTCGAATCAGTGTTTCAGAAGATTGTCAAATTTAGACTCATACTATGAACGATAAAATACAACTGATACTTCGATAGAAGAGACTAGATTATTCCGACTATTGTTCATCAATAGTGGAGTTCGTGGTCATTTCTTTAGCAGATCGCTGAATTGCTTTAAAAATTATCATGTTCCGATATTACACCAAGAAGAAAAGGTATTTGGCATTAATTGGGAAACTTATTTGAGTTATATGCTAGAATCGTTTCTAGATCGATATTTGATTAAGAAGCTCAATCTTGAATCTAACATTAAGTCAAACTAAACCAAAACTAGTCAGAATAACAGATAGGCGCACAACTGTTACTCCTTTTTCTTTTACAAAATAATTACCCGACTCTATAGAATTTCATACAAACACTATTTTCACAATATTCATAAGAACAGAAAAGGATCTCACGATACCAAATTGTAGATTTAGCATCAAAATAACTGGCAATATATTTTTTTCCTGTGAGAAACACAAGTGAATTTTCAAGCTATTTCTTTGTTTTTTTAAATACTTCATTGTGACTAGTTAGTTGCTATCATTTCTTCTTGTCATATTTAAAAACCAATCAAATAGATCAACGCAGACTATACGGAAACCTAATTAAGAACTTTAAATGCACAAGATTGATTGCATACTGTGTCAGTTGGACAAACTGTATAACAATAACAGTAAACGAAGATCTAGCTGCTGACTTTTTCGATCGATGAAGTTCATAAAATTAAATAGACATCATGTTTATTTTCTATATTAGATACAGTGTTTAGCAAGTCAATACAGTGAACTTACTTCTCAAATTGCATACGATCAAAAACGACGAAATCAAGCAAAAATTGTCGAACCATTATCGATAAGTATTTTTGATGAAAAATTCACTAACAATTTAAGCAATGACGAGGAATGTTTATCTTCGATTGACAATGATTTCGTTTATTCGTATTTACTTGTTAATTGTCTCAGTAAAATGAAAATATTTTATACTGATAAAAAAGAATTAATTAAAATATGTGAAACAATGTATAAAGGTAATACAAGTGAATTAACAATATTAAATGAATTTACAACACAATATACGTCTTTAACATCAATACAATGGTTGACACGAGATTCATTTATTCATCGATTAGTTAGTAAAGCATTACGAGTAAAAAGTTTTCGTATTCTATTTTTAGCTCGATTTTATTTTTATGATTTATATTACGAACTTGAAAAGTATAAATGTTTAAAATCGATTCGTGTTTATCGAAGTTATCATCTCTCAACTAGCCAATTAGATTTATTAAAAAATTCTATTGGAAAAATCATTTCAATAAATTCATTTTTTCTTACAAATCTAAATCGTCGACAGTCGATAAGCTATTTAAAAGAATCTCTACTTAACGAAGATTGCCATTCGATTCTATTTGAAATTGATGCCGATCCACATTTAAATGGTGTTCAACCGTTTGCTAATATAACATCGATGAGTTATTCACCTGGAGAACAAACTATACTTTTCATGGCAGGTTCATTATTTCGAATAATGAACATTCAACAGAATAATAATCAATATGTTACCATTCAATTGAAATTATGTAGTCAAAAAGATCCAGATTTAAGACCTTTGAAAATAGCTGATGAATTTGATTACATTTCGTTGGGTCAATTATTAATCGATAGAAAAAAATTCAATCAAGCACATATATATTACATGCATTTAATTCCTCAGATGTCTGATGAAAATGCAGATATTTCTATTTGTTACGAAGCACTTGGCTATGTCTTATCCGAAAAAAAACAATATGTACCGAGTCTAAAATGGTATGAAAAATCACTTGCAATTAAAACAAAATTATTCGATACCTATGATCCATGTATTGCATCGATACATAACGCTATAGCTTTACTTCATCTTAATAACAATGATTTTAAACGAGCATTAGAATCATATGATAAAACATTTATAATTATTCAACGAAAATATGGTGAAGATCATCCGCGTATGGCTGAATGCTATAATAATATGGCACTGGTCTATAAAAATCAACAGCAATATCAACAAGCTCTTGATCTTTATAATAAAGTATTGTCCATTCATCAAAAACATGCTTTCAAAAATGATACTAATATAGCTATGGCTTATAATAATATTGGTTTAGTTCATTGTCATCTTATGGAATATGATCTTGCATTGGAAAATTGTCAACGAGCATTAAAAATTTATGAAAATATGTTTCCACTAAAACATTGTCTTATTTCTATGGTATTAGAAAACATTGCCAATGTTTATCATGATAAAGAAGATTTTCCACAAGCTCTTCGTTATTATGAACGAGCAGCTAAAATTTATCGTCATCTATTGCCGTCGACACATCCTGATGTTTTACAAATTCGACTAATTATTAAACGTATCCAATCGAAATTACCATAGAATTTACTTAAATTAACAAGAAGAATATTTTTCTCTGCATGCTTGATGAATAAAATCTAACAAAAAAAAAAGGACATAGTTTAACCATGAATCATTTTCCGAAAGTATGAACTAAGTAAAGACATGTATCAAAAGATGACACATATTGCTTTAGCAGAATTTTAAGAATTTGAAATGTAATTAGAGATCGTAGCCATCACTGGTGTAGTAGTGCATAAAAAGAATGCTGAATTAAGCATCGATTCTTGCATGTGTTCTTCTCATAAAATGGGAAAACGTCGGCTCTTAATGTAATTGAAATAATTTCAATTTGGTGGAAGTCAAGTAACGTTTATATTTCAAATGTTTCAAGTTTATCATTCTTTCAAGTCAATGACATTGAAGACACTTCGAACATTAGAATTTCTAAATTACAGAGCGAAATATAAGTATTTTATGACCATTCAGATGAGAGTCAATCAAATAATAAATAATCTGTTTATATGTCTTGTCGAACTACATATAAGTTGAAGCTGTGTCAGTATAATCGATCGTTTTGATTTCAGCATCTCTTAGAGCTCAAAGAATTTTTGAAAAAAACGATTTATTCACGTCGTCGATTTACCACTATCGCTGCATAAAGATTTTAATTTCCTCAACAACTAGATACAAAAGCTGAGAAGGATCGAATCATTCGCCATCAATCAATCCATCCATTAACAGTTCGAACTTGATTGTGTCACTATAACTGCGTATGTGTAGAGTTTTTGTTCAACTGCTCTCATTCCGACCTAACTCATATACATAGAATTTATTACTGATCATCTTGAAAAATATTTTCGACGATAAATTTCTATTGAATATAAAGAGCATCTCTTCAATCTTCCTGTAAGAAATCACAACACTGATAGGCAGATAACCCAGTGAAAAATTTTTGCTGATTTTAATCGAATTATTCTGCAACAAAATCAAAATTGAAATCGATTGATAATTTTGATTATCGTAGATCATGACTTAACTATTACTTCATATTGTTACCTATTCAGTATGAAATTTTCGCATTAATTTTGATTATTATGCAGGAAAATCAAGATTTAAAATCGATTGATAATTTCGATATTGTTGCAAAATAATCAATTTTAATCCGAAAATTTAACACTGGATAAGTAGCAATATGAAGCAATGGTTAAGTCGGGATCTACGATAATCAAAATTATCAATCGATTTCAATTTTGATTTTGTTGCAGAATAATTCGATTAAAATCAGCGAAAATTTTTCACTGGGAAACACTACAGTGAAACGAGTAGTCACTTGTCTTTAATAAAGTATATTACTGTTAACAGACTTTATAATTCCTATCGATCTTTCATTGATTCAACGACGAACATGGGAAGATTCAAAACTTTTCAATCACTAGTCGTAACAATTAGAAATAAAGTAAGTTGCGCATATGTTATTCTTGATATTCTTCAAGATACAGCCGTCGTTCATCGATACTCTGTATCCTTCTTAGTCATGCGCAATATATAATTCATAAGGCAATCGTATGCACTGGAATAAGTGAACATTTCTTTTATAGATTAAACAGTGTTTATATCATCAAAAAGTTAATTAATCCAAAGAACCACTAAAGTATTATTAGAGATGCCATAAGATCAAAGTCAATTGTGTTGTGTGTACAACAGTCATCATCGATTCTTGCATATTATCTTCGCTTTGGGGAGGGGGGGGGCGGGGAAAATACTGACCGAAAAAGAGAATCAATCAGTATATGAGATTAGAAAAAAATGAGAAGATTTTAAAAGAACATACTTATTTAATCTAATATTAGTCATTATGAAAGTGGAAGAATATTGTTTGATTTGAACCTATTCAATTGCTGCACTCAAAAATTCAATCGTACACTTCACAAGATATATGTTACGAAGATGTATTCATAAAAATGTATACACTCTAAACGAGGAAATATTCTTCAGAAGCTGAATATGCTACTTAATCGAACAAGTTTCAGATAGTCTACCAATTTAATAACTTACTTGTTAACGTAGTCTCTAAGTCAAATTCTTATTAACAAGAGAAAGAAGAATATGTAATTGAACAAACAATTCTGTGAGTCGAACATAAGTTTGATATAGGCAACGTATTTTATAGAGCGATTGAACATCTTAACTATCTATAACAGGTATATTTCATGGCATAATGTAGAAACGGATACTTTACTTGTCTCATTTCTGAATCGTATGATTTGATTAAGATCTCGAATTGTTGTACAGTTTATTGAAAACCCTACATGTTAAAGAATAGGGCCGAGCCCGGCCCTTCCAACTCTTTGAGGAAGGATTATAAAATAATTTGCTCCTTCAAGATATTGAGTTTAAAAAAAAACTAGCATACAGACTTTTCATGATCTTTTTACTTATTACACAGCGTCAGTGCATTTGTCGAACATGAAAGGCATGAGATACGAATCATTTTTTTTCATCTGATTGTCTATGTGTCTGTGTAATAGAGAAGCAGCATACACTGTTGATAGACTACCGGCGCCTACCGATTGTAATCGAATTTTTTTTCTCAAGAGAACAAAAGAAATAAAAATTGCTCATGACATGCACTACATCGACAAAATTCGTACTTTTTTTCTTCACTACAATTGATACGTTGTAAAATCGAAAACTTGCCATCACTTCAGTGAGGCACACTTTCTGGTGCAAATTTTCTTATTGTATGAATAAAGAAATTCAGTAGTTCGTTCGATTCGTTCACTTGATGTCAATAGGAACGAAATTCAATGAGATTGTCAAACATTCTAGTGAGTACATTTCTCATTCAATTCTTATTAACATATGATCACGTTATCTTGTCAATCAATACTTACTGATATTCACCTTATCTCACATTTTCATCGAATAATGACGACAATTACATGACAAAAAATAATTAATATTCTAATCAGTACAATATAAATATATCTGACGTCTTCAAAAGCTAATATATACTTTGCGATGCAATTATTTGTGAATTAATGCATTTCCTTGTCCTTCTCATCTTGAAAAATGTTTAAGATTTTTGTTATCGGAATTCAACTGAAATTTATTTTTGCTGACATCTTCACTTTCACATAAGTTTTCTCAGGGGTCTATACATTATGCTCTGATAAGCTGATTTGTAAGTGTTTTAATAACGACATTACACTATGAAAATCGTATATAATTAACGCTTGAAATAGTCCATACAACTTACTCTATTTGAATACACATTGTAGAAGTTTCGCTCATTCAATTCAGTCGTCTTCAGTCTATATGAAAAAAAGAACGTAAGAAACATTACAATACTGCGTTATCGTTGCGAATAGCAACAAACGAGAAAAGAAATTAAAAAATCAAATACAAACACTATTTTTAAAACCTCGTGTTGCTGCTATAACATTCTATCGTAGTGCATGAGCGAGGAATTATAAATGATCGATCATGAACAAGAAAATAATTCGGTAAACATGTATGTTTCAATGACTCATACTAAAGATAATACATATTCATTGGAGGTGGACCATCAATTATTCTCGTATGTTACTTCAACTAGCATGCTCTTCATTAGGAATAAAAGTAAGATGACGATTTTCTCATCATACATTTACTGAATGTGCTTGGCCCTTAATAGACTTGGAGTAATAGAAAATAAAAGACAAACCTGCTCATGATCTGGAAAGTCTTTGTAACTTTGAATGTTGCCTGAAGGAACTTACATTAGTTTAGTGAATAGTACAGATACAATCTAAATTAGTTAGTCAAGCACAGTCAGTTATAATAATTCCAAATCGCTTTTTGCTTCTGTATGTAGAAGGAGTTGAACAATTTCGTAAATTTAAATTAGAAACTGTTCGTAGAAGTAAATTTACAAGAGTGATAGTAGAAACCGCATTGATCTAGAAACCAGCACGTTTACTGATTCATCAAGAAACTGTAACAAGTATATTAATTATATAGTTCCCTTTAACCGATTCAATTCGAACAGATATCATTAATTTATTGGACAAGTAGAACTTGCTAATATAGTTCATTCTGTGACAATATACATATGTGACATTCTTGCCATTCTGTTACTTGTTCCATTCGAAATTGTAAATCTAAGTTTTTTGAAGAGATTGGGTCGATGAATTTTAATGGGATTTAAAAAAATTGTTTCCTGTAAAAATAGATTGATTGTTGACTGTCCTTCATCGATGATGGAAACTTTAGTAATTCTAGAGATGAATTAGCTTTTTCGAAAGTAAATAAAAATTAATCTAACGTACTGAATTCTGCTGAGGCATATGTATGAATATGAGTCAATAGAACATGTGCATACATATCTATCCACACTTTTTATTGATACGGCTTTAAATAATTCCATCGTCTAATGTATTTCATTTTTTCAAAAAGTTTCTCGACAATGAAATCTTGTTTATTTGATATGATTACAATTTAAAAAATGATATGAATGAGAATAACAAGAATTTATCAGACTATTCTTAACATTTTAACATATGAGACTTGAGATTTGAAAGAAGCAAAAAAATAGTGTTTTCTATGCTTAGTACGAAATTCAAGTTTCTCTAATTCAGGTGTAGACAAAGAGGTGAACATCTTGAATAGTGCCCTACACGACCAAAATGTTTGATCAAAGTCATAGACGATGTTTTACCATGACGTTGACTGTGAGTTACGATCATTTTCTCTAGTAAGTTACGACTTCTCTAATAAACTGAGAATTTATGGGCTAAAGTTGAATACATCCGTTCTGCGTCTCTAGACGACAAGAATCTATAGTTGTAAAAACGAAGCAAGAAATGTTTTCAAAACAAGTACACATAAATTATGAAAATAAACATGCTCTTAAATAATTTGCGTTGTTTTAAAGAAATAGTAACAGATGGAAGTATAATGGTTGGGTGGCGTGATGTTCGTCAATAAGACTTTCGCCAATAAGACATTCGCCAATGGCGAAACTCTACCGAATGTATTGGCGAAAGTACAGTGGACGTTCGCCAATTGACGAAGCTCCACAGAATGTATTCGTGAAAGTACAGTGGAATTTCGCCATTGGCGAAAGTCCTATTGGCGAAAGTCTTATTTACGAAATTCTGGAACCCCTAATGGTTTACGTTTGAGTGTAAGAAAATGTGTAAGCTTTTATTGTTTTCTGTTACTTTTAATAATCACCTCTTCTATTTATTGTTGTATTTATGTTTGGTCATATAATATGACATTTATCCATACTTATTTTGATTCAGGAGAAAAATAGTACTAAATTCTTTGAATTCTGGATCATTCAATTCGATTAACCCTTTACGGCCGGCTATTTGAAAAATGCCGTACCCCTATAGGGGGAAATGTTGCCATGTGGCAACATCCGGCCGGAAAGGGTTAAGAAAGAATACAAGATAAGTGATACTTTTAGAATTCGTGATTAACTGTTGATCCTAGTAACGGTCATGAATATTAAGAAAAATCGCAGGAACTTTCATTCTCGGTACTAGTTTCTAACTTCAAATGTAAATGCCAAGTACTTTGACGATAACAGTTAAATCAATCCTTGTGGGAATCAAATGTGAAATACAATACACCTGTTCTTACCAATCATCACACAAATATTGTTTCTTTTCGATGAATCATAGGCATCATTCATGTCTCATGTCTACGTAACTGGTAGAGCTCCAAGGAAGAGATAGCTCATGTTTTCTCGTTGGATTCTAATGGCAGAATAACCCATCTAAAGGTGTGTCACGGTATGTGACAGGAGTGTCCAAATTTCTTCCCATATATACTTGAATGCTCCTATCTGATCGTATTTCTTAAAGTACGATTAAAAGCATGAATTCTTTCATTCGACCAATTTCATCGTCCGATTATTAAAATGAATAGGAATATGCTGAGTGTCAACTTAACAAATTCGAAGGATTCCTTTGAGAGTGTTAATTTCATTGATCAATCATCATCGTTTATTCGTGCATCCGCAAGCTCTAGAAAACTAAATCATGGTAAATTTCTACCTTGGACAATGAGTCAGGATGAGCATAATTATTTTGTCTGAAATAAAAATGATATTTATAGAGCGATTAATATCATTGTGGAACCCACAATATAGTTATTTTTGTTAACAGAGCATTATCACGATAGATTCGATGAATCAAATGGTGTCGCTTGGTACAACTAGAATAAAATTGCAATGTTCAAAACTTTTATGAAAAAGAAAAATGAAAGTAGAATGAAGAAAACTAGAAGTACGTTTTTAGGTTGTAGCTCGAAATTCTTGAGATTATTTTTCGTCTAAATAACTTGTTTTTCGACACTACCGATTCTAGCTTGTTGGGTGGATTGCATCGTTCACTTCAATTTTAACAAGGAATATATCAATCGGATTGATTATAGTGAAAAATAGCCATTTTCTGCAGTGGTATTCTATCCAAAGGTTTCTCTTCCTAGAAAGATGTTAGAAATCCATACCTGTACAAAACGAAAAATGATAGAGCTATACACAGTGTCAATAGATACATGACGAAGCAGAAAAACGTGTGGAACTATGTGCCCTCTATTTTATGATTAGTATGAAAAGATCGATTACAAATTTAACAACTCATATTTGATTCTATTCTTTGTATATCGTTTATAGAACATTAAATGAACAATAGTGCAATTATGATTACCAGTGTTATTTAAGAATTATACTTGAATCAAGTTTAGGTGCAGCGTAAAATTGATTAGCAGTCATCCACAATGCTTTTCTGTAGGAAAATAATCAAAACTGAATTACGTAAACGAATGAAATTAATGTGTGCAACGACAATCTTCATTTTAGTTCTTGTCTATGTGATGATTCTTGAACCGTATTGTTTTTTTAAAACGTCCTTCCATTCAAACAATATGTCGGTCTTTGATGATTCTAAAATCGAGGTATATGGATTTGATTATTCATCATCCGAGAGCAAAAATATTATAACTATGTTGATTCCAAGAATTTCATCCAAACTAATCGAACGTCTGAAACTTCTCGATTCGAATTTCGGTGATAATTTCTCAACGAGTATACTCTTTCTACATACTAACAGTCTTCATAAAGCTTCTCAGTTGCTATTAACGAAGACGATGAAACGACAAGTTCTATTTCTTGATGTCGTTCGTGTTTTTAACTTATTTCCTATTGGATTCGATACTTGCAACACTAAAACATCCTATCGTGTACGAGGCAAATGGAATTATTTGTTGATGATAAGATTTTGGTTCAAAACTTTATTTGAATTACCTCAGTTAAGACAGTATGATTATATCATGAGACTCGACGATGATTCAGAAATAACCGGTCATTGGTTTAATGTATTTGATGAAGTGCGAAGAAAAAATGCAGTTTACTTTGCAAATATTATCGATATAGATTTAGAAGAGCAACTACCTGGTACGATGATTATAAAACAAGTGACATTCGATTACATCCAACACAATAACATAAACCCAAAACAAACAGATATGTTGAAAAATGCATTTAACGATGGAACAGTTCTAAATTATTATAATAATTTTGAAGTATTAAAAGTTGAATTTTTTCGACGAGACGATGTTCAACATTGGATTGAAACTATCGATTCGACGTACGGTATTTTTAAATATCGATGGGGTGATGCCGTACTACGATATCTTACAATAGCTTTATTTGCTGAGAAGCATGAAGTATTATATAGACCTGACTATAATCTACCTTACTGTCATAAATGCCCAAAAATCACATAATTTTCTTATATTTGTATTTTGATCAATAAAAATATGATATGTTACATTTTAGTCTGATGTTATGGATACGTTTTATCTCCAATTGCTTTAGATGTTTGTATAGAATACTGCACTAACGTTCCTAGAACTTGTTCGTGTAAGTAAAGCTGGTTGACAATGAAGTAGAATGGATTTAATTCAAATGTAATATTACAGCAAAATATGTTTATTTGTTCTTATCTATGTCTACTCAATAGTAGGAGTAGAATAATCTAGTTAACTTTACTGTTAGCTCATGTGAATATATAGTCAAGTTAATCTAAAGATCTATCATTATTTCAAACTCAAGTACAAATTATTCCTTAAAATTCAGATGATAAATATTTTTGAACTTGACATTATTTCTCCTTTGAAAATCGACAAATCTGAAAGTGTACTTGAAAAAATCTTTATTTACGAATCAAATTGTAATAAAAACAAGCAGCTGTTAAAAGGATAGTACCGTAGTATTCGATGACTAGTACAATTTCAAATACAATTATACTTGAAGATATATCAATGAAAAGAATAAGAAGATTTGATTCTTATATCGACGATGGTTATAAATGTGACTCAAAGTAAACATTTGCTATTTTTGATCGATATCTGTAAGACTACTTTGCCATTGAGTCATGGCTATAGTTGTATACTAAATGAATGAAGCGGACGTTGAATCATAAGATATTCATTTTAAACATACTTTTATAAGACTATGTCAATCATCTATAACACTTAAAGTATAATAAAGTAAACAAATGACTTGATTTGGTCACATGTCAATCATAACAGAAGCCATGAAAGCCTTGATCATAGACCGTACTTGTTGTATTGTATGATTATCAACAAGAAATTTAGTTGTAGAATCACTCTGACAAATCTTATTAAAGAAAAACACTCTGTATGAATCGTATAGAATGCAAAAACAAAAATAGTTTGATCGAGTACTTTACTGCGAAAGCAATCACAAATCATTATTTTACTAACATCAAAAATCAAGAATGATTCAAAAAATATAATTCTCTATTGTTATGGATGAAAATCATCGATGTGCCTCAGTTATTTTCCTATATGCTAGTCAGATCTAATGCTCATTAATTCTGATACTCTTTTTATAACGTATGTAAAGATTCATCTGATTTTTCGATGACATTAATAATATCAAAATCAGTAGTATTGTTCTGTAAATGAAACGAATATCATAGATGTAATAGAAGCACAAAACGCCAGAATATCTGGATGAAGTCCTAGCAAAGTTTTTAAGTTACGAGATATTTAACTCTGAGATATTCAAGAATACTTGTATTTTTATTCTAAACATGTTATATATTTTTCAAGTATAAACAAACTAAGAACTCTCTAAAGAATATTCTTTTTCTGCCATCGCTCTCTCTGCTTTCGATAACAATCCATTGTCACCTTCAAGTTGATCAAGATGTTCCCGATAGTCAGGCTGTGGACTCTGTGGTGTATTGTTCTTCAGATTGGGCTTCATCTTGTCTCGCCGATTCGCATGATTTTCTAGGTTCCTTGCATGATTGAAACAATTTAAAGCTTCTTTTGGATCATCAACTGAGAGAAATGCTTGTCCACGTTTGATTAAATAAGCACCAATGTCACGTGTAAGTCGAACTAACAGATCAGTTTGTTGATCGAATATCATCAGATTTTGTCTGTATGTCATGGTCCAATCGACGTGCAGATTAATATTATGACAAAATATGTAAAAGGCGTGTATACATGGATGCAGACGGACGATCTCCGGTACTAGAAATCTGCCGAGCGTGCCAGAAGAGATAATGAAAATTTGTTTGTTTCCGTTTTCTCTGATTTTCTGCATAGCATCGTCAGCAGTACGAACAGTGATTAACGGAGCATCGTTCATATCAAAATCTTCTCTTACTTCATTGAAAATTATGGCGTCAATCGGATTAGATCTTTTCTCAGGCAATGCTTTGATAGCATTTTTAAATTCATCAGTCATCGACTGATAGCTCTTCTCATTTTCGAACCAAATATCACACCAGATAACTAGTATACGTGGGACAGTCATGATGTTGTAGAATATCTGAAAAAATATTCATTTTTTTCATGACGCTTTATGAAAAGTGACGATGACACAATTAAAACACTTGGATAGTAAATTACGGATATGTGGATCACAAATGAGGGAAAAATAATGCAAGCATCCTATATCAGTGTCTTTGTTTCAGTTGCCTGTCTGAAATTTGTGTAGCCAGACGACTTATTGTTTACGCGTAGCTTAGTGGCCTTGACAAATTATTCTTCTTCTGTCTTCTCTTTCTCGACGCATGAGTGACGATTCAAGTTTGTCCTTCGTTCTCAATACCTAAACATTGTTTTCAATAGCAAAAAGCTTATCAGGGTTCTGAGAACGTGATGAGTGCGCATCTGAAATACGTTTTTCGAATTTCGGCAATAGTCGAGTGGCATGAGATGGGCAAAATACAATAGTTAACAACTGATACATTCCTTATATGCCATCTGCTGCTTCGGATTCATTATCTCTCACTTGCCAGACGAATCGTCATAGCTGAATGTGACTGCTATTCATTATGGTTTCTCTATGTGAGTCAAAGATTTTGAAATAGTAGATGTCAAATAGAGTCGTGTTCTAATATCATTCAGTTTCGGCCAGTCAGCCGACACGATCCTGTGCATAGGTTTGAATGAAAGTCCAGTTCCTCTATCTAGTCACGATATTCTTATGCTGATACAGGGTTTTCAATGCATTCTACTAGTAGATGTCGTCCGGAAATTATAGAGGCTAAGTCAGAAATCATTTTAAGATTGATGCTTGTATTAGAAGAACGAGAACTCATTTCAAATCGTGCATCTCATTTCGAACAACCAAAATAATAGTTAAACAAAAACTTGACATTTATCCAGGTGAATGAATCTGGTTAACGGAAACATAGACGGATCCGACGGAAGATATCTATTTCATTAATTGGGCATTAATTATTACCGAAGAACATTCATAGAAGTGAGTCAAAAGTCTAGGTCAGATTCTGACAAAACCCTGCAGTAGAACCCAATAGGCACCCAAAAATAAAGCTCCTGCAGTCATTCTGTCGGTTTGATAGAAATCCTTTTCAATCCAATCGGATTTTGATAAGAATTCGATCGGTTCCAATTATTGAAAAGAAACTCCTGGGGAACCGACGAATACTCTTTCTTACCCTGGTCGAAGTTGTTCGACGTTTTCTGGCAGACGGCATCCACTAGAATATGACAGTCGGAAATCAACATTATTCGTGTTTGTCCGACAATATCCAACTTCAATCCTGTTTCACGGATTCCAATCGTTTTGTACATCTTCCACCCGGAGTTCGATAACTTACGATAGAAATCTGCTCGAACTAATCAGGTTCTTTGGAGAATCCAATAGGATCCTAGTTTTGGAATCTTCTTAGTGAATAGTAACAAAATTCAAAACTTAGAAGCAAACAGCAAACATGAAAGAGTTTGATCATGACTAGGGGTGGCACTTTATCTTTACTTTACTTGGTAAAGTAAAGTTTCTTTTTACTTTACTCGAAAAAGTAAAATTGAAAAGTTTGATTTTTTAATCTATCTATACAAAATATATTTGTCTAACTTTATTTTACCAAGTAAAGTAAAGTGATCCAGCTTTACTTTATCCAATAAAGTAAAGTGAAATACGTTACTTTACTGTACTTTTTCAAAGTGAAATAAAGATAAAATGCCAGCCCTAATCATGACAAACAGATAATAAAAATATTGAACAGGATTCAAATAAACGAGTAATTAAGAGACTTGCATTCAGTGTGTGGGTCCCTCGTTTACGGATGAGTCACATGACTTTTAACTCTTGTTTTTCACGCGCAGTTAAAAGTGACTTTTTCTTCTCTGGTAACCTAAGCTGTTTTCAGCGTAGAAAAAACTTACATAAAACTGCTTGCCTTTTATTGTCCTTGTAAGAATCAGCACATTTGGTCAGTTGCAATAGTGCATAAAAAAAGATAATAACGAATTGTATTTGTGAAAAACAACAACCACACGATAGCCTGAAGTGATTACGAGAGAAAAACAACATAAACAGAAAGAAAAAAAGCAGTAGAGAAGAAAATAAAACTGCGCAATATGAGAAAAAGACGATGAAAATAAGAAAAAGATGCTCATATCCTTGAGATAACCAAAGAGATAATAGGATCAAGCACATCAAATAAGAAAAGAAATGGAATTCAATAGAACATATACATTTAGAGTCATTAAGCGACATCTGATGATCCTAAAATAGTATCAATAAGCGCCATCCATGGACATCTAACAGAAGAGGAATATATCAAACGTATACTTTATTTCTTTCCTACTTTCCGTTATTAAAAAAAAAGAAGGAACATAAGTTTTGATTTTGTATGCGAACAAAAATTATAAAAATATTTATATGTTGACAACCATATAGTCGGGCACGTTCGAAGAAACGTAATCGGAAAAAGAGACCTGAAACGCTTTTTCTCGCAGGAAAAAAATGAATATTTAAATAGAAATATTATAACGATTTCGCTGAATACTAATGCTGCAATGTCACGATTGTTTTGATATTCATATAACGATAAAAATCGTCTGAGTGATGAATGAATTTTTAGACGGAACTATGTCGATTGTATAGATGCTACTACGAAATATAAAATAATGAAAACAGTTTGAGTTCATCATTTCATAGCGATGAGTTGCTGCATTTTGTAATGTATTAGCTTACAATTTCATGTTATGCTTCTGTTATTGGCATGCTAAGAAAGTTTTATTATCAATAATATGACTTCAAACTTGATACAAAGACAGATTTCATCAATAGAATTTTATAGAAAAAGTCTGAGTAGTGTTTGATTTTGATTTATCATTTATTCAAAAAAATGTTTATGTTTGTGAAAAGTTAGACGAGGAGAATGATCTACATAAAATGCGCTCACTGACAATGGAACTGTTTATCACATCTCAGTTGATTTGTTTAACTACGTATATTTGGGTGCAATTATCAACCCGCAACGAGAAACTTACCAAATAAATATAACTCTTGTGGTTGAACAGGACCGGTTGGTCCTTTAGGAAAAATTAATATATGACTTTTATGATGTGAAAATATTACTATAAGCTTATTTAGACCTGTTCGAGTTTTCCAAGAATCCAAAAAAAGAAGGAGCTTTATGTGAACAATTGATTGAAGTACTTTCTTAAAAAAATATGATGACCTCATCCCAATTTTCCCCAGAGGTAGAAGCTCGTAAAACCACGTTCAACGGGCCCGACTAAATCCCTCTTGTATGTTGGTACCATATTCATTTTGATTTTCATGAAGGATTAACAAACGGCCGGTAGTTGAACTAACAAGTTGAACTGTATACAAGTGAGTAATATTGTATTTGTTTTTGACAGCTGCTTCTTTTGTCCGCTCATCACTAAATGAAAGAGTTCTCCCTGAAACATATTCCTGTTCAGAGGAACATAATAAACACGGTTTAGAATTTCATGTGGAATTTTTTAAAAATTAATGATCTTTTCCTTTTCATTTCAACTAGGGACATCTTGAATATATTATATTTAGACAAATATATTGAATTTGAATATGGTTGGTGCGTACCATTTAAAGTAAAAAGTTTTCTTTTTGATGTTTTCGACTAATATAAGTTTATTGTATCTTCTTGATGAAATTCGATTTTCTTTCTTAAACATGTAGATGGATGATTCACTTGCCTTGAAGGTATCCTAACTTATATCTCTTGCCTTTTGATTGCAAAAACTTGTAGATCAATTATCATGGACTGCTTCTTTTCCAATGGCTCTTTTTTAATATATAATTCGTTCAACGTGAAGTCTTTGGTTTGGTTTAATTGTTTTAAGGTTTAAGCCGTTTCGACTAATATACTCTCTAAATCTTGTGATCTAAGGAAATATTTAGTACTCGTATGATTAGGCTTTGGTCATTTCGACATTCCTTTCATCTTCCTAGGCATAATAGCTGGAGCATAATATTTTTGAGGTATCTCTCCTTTTTTAACAGATCATTTATTATATTTGAACAACCTCTAGGTTATTGTTTTAATTTTTTTAAAATCTATTCAAAATAGTAGCAAATGTATAATATTTGGATGTTGATCCAACCATTCAATAATACTTTCCATTTCATCCAAGGTGAAATGTTTTCTAATATCTTAATTTTCTTCAAAATCATCTAACTCATCAATAATCTCTTCTTCATCCATCACATCGTTGTATTCATCATCAAATATATTTCATCGCTTGTTATAGTTTTAGCTTCGAAACCGAATTCAACTTGAGTTGAATCAAGAATAAGTTCTACGAAATTCCCTACATCCATACTTTTACAGGATAAATGTAATCTGTTCAAAGTAATTATTTTTATAGAAGATCAGAAAGAATGTTTCTAGAAACTCACATCCGATTGCAAATACACTAAATCAATCTTTAAGGAGATATCGATGTATCGAATACTAAGAGATCGATGTACTTAATCGAGACATCTTATACTATTTAACCAGTTCATAGTGAAAAACTTGAGTTGGAAAAATTCTTTTGTTCCTACATATCTAAATCTTCATGACTATACCTGAAAATTTGAATAGCTCGATTCGAGCTAGCCGCTAGTAGTTCCTAGTTGAGGTTGATAATTAGACCCGAATATAAGTTTTAAAACAGATCAACTGACACATGATAAACACAATCAAACAAAGACAAGTAAAATTGAATGCAACCGTTTTTGAAAACCCATTGTATGCAAGCTCATAAGATGAAGCATATTTTTAGCTGAGCACACGTAGAGAACGGACGTGAAGATGATAGTTAACAGGTGTGATTAGAGGATCTTCATCTTTGCATCATCCAAAGAATGAATTCTTCTTGTAGAAATCTACATTTAATAATCGTGACGAATATATTGTTGTGATAATACCAGTCTGAACGTAAACTTTTTAACAGATATAGATATGTACTCATGGTTTTTACTCAGTCCACTTTCAAGTCGATTAGATTTAGTTGCCGAATATATTTTGAAATCGTTTTTATTACTTATCGAAATCAATATGGTAATGGGTGAAACTATACTTATAGAATTGATTTTTTTAAATAGAGACAGCAATATTTATCATTGAAAATGAATTCATTCAACCGTAGACATAGACAAGTTAGTCTAGGGAGAAAAGATGCTACTTCTGCTCTAGAATACTACTTATTTTCAGCCTCACAATAGTTTGAGAACTTTAGATGTGTCTCCAGAGAAAAGAGAGACAAATATTCAAAACTCTCCGCCATCTAGATTCTAGATGCATTTGTTTTACTGTTGGTTAATGTATGCCAACGAAACCACTTTAAAAGTTCGCATGCTTCTCCGAAGTAAGTGACTCATACATAAACATCATCGTCATTAATGCGTCTTATATCATCACTTGGTCTGACTTCATGTCTGTCGTCTATCTTGCCATGGAGAAAATCGATATCAAGAGTCGTACAATATCAATGATATACCAATTAGAACGAAAGCCAATACTTATCTAGGTTAGTTTGTAAATACCTATTGAAGATGAACACTTGTATGTTGATTCCATAGCAGACACGGAGAACATTTGTCTGTTTAAAAGTAAAAATTTATTTGAAATACTGCTGCAAAGAAAATCTTAGTACTCACACAAAGTGCACAAGGGTTTATTTTGAATGTAAGGAAATGTTTTGTTGACACAGACTATTTTTATATCTTTTTAAATATTCATACGAAAGAGTTCATCAAACTAAGTAATCGAGTTGAAATACAACTCTAAGCCCACAGAAAATTCAATGACTCGCATCGTGCTTCAACGCATTACTCTGACTTTATTTCAGATAGAAAAAAAAGAAGTAAACGCATGAAGAGTCACATTAAAAAATCATTTGTATTAAGTTCGTTAACAAAAGAAACCATGTGCAAGCAATTATTTTTCAAAAAACTTCATCCTGTATATCTTGAGCAAATTTCGTGTAAAGTAAACTTTGTACAATCGATCTATGATGAAGCTCGTGCGTTAAAATACTTAATGATATGTGTTAATATCGCTAGTTAATGAAAAAAGAAGTGTCAACTCGAAATCGGCGATCATCTGATAATAATGTGCAATTGACGAGTCTCAGTTGACACTCATTCTATCGCGAGGAGACAAAAGTAGATTCCTCTAAAATAGAATCCTTAAAAGAGTTCGGTACTCTCTGTTCTCAAGGAAGTTTCTGGCGCCGCTACTAAGTTCAGCAGAAGATGAATAAGTATTTTGACTGCATTCAAGTACGTCTCTCATGTGTAAAATGAATCATCTTTTCGAATTGAAAAGCAAAAGGGTTTTAAGAATCGATGAAAAGAAAGCGGAAATAATAAGAGCCAGTGCAATTGAAACATCTATGACAGTTGAAAACAACTGAGGCCATAGAAATTTTTACGTGGGTGTGAGCTGATTTCTTCTTTTCATATGCCTTTATCTGTAGTTTGAAGAATATTAAGCTTCATACAACAGTATGTGCGATTGTTTACATCACAGGTAGAAATGCTTGAATAAATTATATTCGTGTTCGTCGTATGAGGATAAGATCTGCATCAATCCCATTGATAGCAATAAAAGTATAATATCTAGTGAGAAGTGGTAGGTTCAATTATATTGACTAGATTTCTCCTTGGCCGTTGAGAACTCTTTACTTAAAAAATGATTCGAGAGAGAGAGAGAGAGAGTAAAATTGCTAATAAGAAATTATCAATAGGCAATGACGAACGTACGCGTGTAAGTCTAAAATGAATTAAATAAAATTAGGAAAGACTAATTACCTGATTCGTTATTCATATTCTATAAAATAACATCGACAAGAGAATATCTCGAGTTGTACATAGCTTTCATGAAACAAGAATCTCAACGAGCATTATATACGAACTATTTGGATGAGCATTTTAACAAGTTTTCTCAGGAACTTACCATTATCGATAGGATCATGTTCAAGAGACAGTTTTCTACAATGCAGCACACTATTCTTCTCATTACTTAGCAGTGAAACTTACGTTTTACTCTAATTATAGACGTTGTCGATTAGATAGGAACAAAACACTCGTAAAACGATAGCCCGATTGAGAATACTTTTCTAGAAATCTGTTAAGAATAAAATTATATTAGAATACAAGAAGATGATCATTGTAAAACTTAAGAGCTACTTTCATGTTGATTTTCTATGAAAATAAAATAATGTCAAAATCATTCGATTTCTTGAAATATCACACGTAGTAGATACTCAGGAACTTACTAGAAAATTCTAAGTATATTCTGATTGTTTTCCTTTATTATCTCGGATCATATTCGATAAGTATCATAAATTATGAAAAATCAATGGAAACAATTATAAATTCTCTAGCACATATACTAATAATAGTTAACCTTGGCAAATGTTGAGCTAAGTGTCTTAAATAATGGTTGGAATTTTACTAATATATGGTTCCAGATAGCAAAATGCTCATCAATAGAATTATATGTTATCTTCAAGTATCTATCGTGTGCATCATCATATGTTTGATTATTACTATTTCAAAGATTATTTTCGAGTGTCATTGAGACATTTCAAGTGACGTGTACTCCACTTTACCATAAGAATTTGACAATAGAGAAATAGTACAACATGGCAAATGAATCAAGTACTTTATCAATGTATAGCTTTCTATAGTATAATGAACATGTACTAAGATTTGCTGATTATTTCATACAGATGTAGATCGCAGACTTCCTTCTATTCACTCACCTCAAACAAAATAGTCTCGATATTGAGTGAATATTTTACAGAATTTTCTACTGTTATTTAGAAGGTAGATGTATCACAAAGTTTACTTATAACATTGTTATAATGGATACCAAAGCATGAATGTATATGGCATGAACAATGTTTATTCGAGTTTTTCAAGCAGAGGTCGTATCGAAGTAGGACAAAACTATTCACAAGAAAAAGTGATCAGATCAATAGTGATGCTGTTGAAAACAATATACGTCAGCTGATTTTTTCGTCTAGTAAAAATCAAATAAACGCTTTCGATTTCGAATATGGAAGGCTTCTGAAAGACCACTGATTGACTTTTAAGTACGATATGAATACAAAATCAAGAATTATTATGAGTAGAAGCCTATCAAAATTTGATATCGTGCAGAATATTGATCATCCGAATGAATCATAATCGAAAACATCAAAACTTACCGAATACGTTCGATGATTCATACAGTATTATGCAAATATTTAACGAGCGCGTGGTATTTTTCAAACTTTAAAAGTAATAAAAATGCGCAATTTCTTGTTATTGTACTCTATACTTGTAATATTCTTTTTGCTTCACATTTGTATCGAGTGTTTATCGTTCAGTTTTTCAAGGCATAAAGATTTACAGAGGATTAACGTTTGTATATTGTATTCTAGAGAGAAAAATGTCGAAGGAAACATTTGCTTCCAACAGTTTAAACTCCTATGGTTCTGTTATTAGGTGACATCTACTGATCGAAAATTTGCATGTGCTAACTCTTTCGTCAGAATATGGAGCCACAGAACTCACGTTTATGTCCTCTCTTTCCTTCTGCTCTGTCGCGATCCATCCATCAGTATTAATAGAAAAATTCTTAATGACGTTCAATTAAAACTATTAAATTGTTTTCGATTTTGTTGTTGTTTTCATTTTAGTTTTAGTCTATGACAATATTATCTCTTGAGCTGAGCTACAATAATGAAACGACGAACAAATCTGGACAGTATAAAAATAAGAAAATCTATTCGACGCTCTCGTCTTACTGAAGGGATTTATGGAAGGTAACTAATTGAAAAACAAAATCGATTTAGCTTCCTATCCATGTATCTATCATATAATTATCTTGTAGTGCATTAATGTATCTCAAATTTATTTGTATATGGGGTATTATAATGGCAGCTGATTATCTACTTGAATTTCGCTTCGAATTTCTTTGGCCATTTTGGCTTGTTCTACGAAGTATTTATGATTCATTTAAATATCAAGGATTGGTAAATGAAAAATGACAAATCATAATCAATAAATTTGTTTCGGTTTTGTTTCATTTAGCTTTTCTCGTTATTCTTTGTACTTATTGCATTCATAGCCGATCTCATTTGTTATATATTACTACCCATTCAATGGCTATTTTTTGCTGCAAGTAGCTATGTATGGATACAATATGTTTGGCAAACAGGTTAGTCTAAGAACAAGATTTAAGAATTGAATCTAGTTTTTATTTGTTGATATTAGAACGTGGTATCTGTTTGGGTACAGTAGTTCTGTGGGTGTTGTTCGTTTGGCTTGAAGCATCAGTACGACTGCGTGAAATTAAAACTATTGATTTGTGTCGACCATTTGCCGCACATTGGTAATTTAATAGATTAGTTTATGAATAATATTTGTTCATTGAAAATTTCTAGTATTGGCTATCCGATGGTGACATTAGGATTTGGTTTTAAAACTTATCTTGTTTATAAATGGCGACTGGTAAAAGAAACGATTTTGAGAAATAAAAGTTCATTCGAAAAATTCTTATTTGTTGATTTGTTTTCGTTTTTCAATAGAGAAAACAGCGTGAAGTAAGAAAAGTAAATGAATCATACGTTCAATTAACTAATCAAGCATTACCAATTGAAGTTCAACAAGAAGTTGAAAAAGAAAAATTAAGTCGAGAGAAGGGTTTGTATAAGTTTTTATTTTGAAAAAAAAAACACGGGAAAACATGATTTTATTTATTTATTTATTCAATTTTTTCGTTTTCTAAAGGTACATTTACTGAGAGTTTCGATGAATGTACAAATCAAGCAAATATTGATGGAAATTATCCATCAGCATCGTCGTCACCTTCTCCGATGACATCATTCACGAACTCTAATCCTCTATCCACTAATCCAACACTGATTAATTCTCAAACACAGTTAAATAATCAGTCAGCATCATTACCTTGTACAGTATCGAAACGTCCACAAAAACTAAATAATAATGATGATTTATTATCTACGACTTCACTTGTACAGACGACCACACGTAATAATAAAATTTCAAATGGTATCGATGATGATTCATCATCGACATACAAACAACAGAAGAAACAGTTAATCAAATCTTCCAATGCACAGAATACACTTAGTCGACGCCAACAAAAAAAACAAGAAAAAGAACAGATACGTGCTACATCAAGAGATTCATCTTCATCATATAATAATGGATTTGCATCGAATACATCAATCGAAAATTCAGATATCGAAAAAAAGTAAATTTTCATTCTAGTATTATTTCAAATAATTAAGAGAAATTTTCTTGATACTCATCTTGAGGATGATTGCAAAATATGAAAATAGTTTCTTACTATAAGTAAAAATTGAGAAGACCATCGTAAGATTTGCATGATGAAGATGATATTCCTTTTTATGAGAATCGAACAGATATCTCATAATTGTCAGTTGAAGTTTTGTAGCTAACCTCATATGATTGATTACGGACAGAAGACTTACATATAGATAGTCTAGTGTAGTCAGAGTTCGACTTAGCAGATGTTATGCAAAATATTACGATGATCTATTACAGACGAATGCTTCGCAGTAAGTGGCCACTTTTCATTCGGAGTGTTTCAATCATTTGAAAATGGTTGTCAAATACCACACTGATATCATTCGATAGATAATCTAATCCTCTACCAGACTGTTTCGGTTTTTCATTTTTCTAAAATATATTTTATGTCGATGCTAAATTCAAAAATGAACACATACTAATTTGCACAACTACAACAGTCAAAAGACGAGAAAATGATCAGTTTTTTGAGAAACGGATTAGCTGAAAATTTGAAATATGATACATAAAATTCTTCATCCGTTGATGCACCTTCTTAAATTTTAGGACAAATATTTGAGACAAATAGTTATCAGAAAAGAATATATGAAAACATGAAAACATGAAAAAATCCATTTGTCCGAAAGGTATCAAACTGTACTTTTGAAAAAGTCAGTAATATCTAAATATTACCACTGATCAAGTTAACACTTAGACCATGTTGTTCAGCATTAAATTTTTCATCGGAGTGTATGACAATCTGTGAAAGATCACAAGTCCTATGGCAAGTCTAGCTTAGACAACCTTTATTTATCAAAATACAACTCGAATAACCTCTTCACGTGTTAATTTCAATGTTTTTCTCATGAATAATAGAACTGAGGATGCTGATAAGATCATAAGCATAGAGAGCAAAATATTCTTTATATTCTACTATGGGATAGTTGCAGTTTTGGTATCGATCTTCAGAGTTGCACGCAGACAGAAATCGTTTGATATTTTCAGAAAAATAGCAAATCGCAGTTGTACAAATTAGAAGGTGTTCATTGTTTTGAATTTAGTGTCCACGTGGAATATTTCTTAGGAAGACAAAAATCAATAGTTATGTAGAGTATTAAAATGTCTATCGAATGATGTCAATGTGGTATTCGACAGCCATTTTTCAATGTTTTAAACATTTGAAATAAAAAAGCAGTCATTTTTTATGGGATACCCGTTTACTTATTGCAATTCTTTTACAATTGATCCTCATAAAACTCTTAAACCAACAATCGATTCATGGAAATACTTAGTTAGATCACATTTCAAAACTAAATATCAATCGAAAGATATACTCCAATAAAAAAACTGTTTGTAGCAAATATTCTTTTACCAAATATAGCAATATTGCGCTTAACACACTCGAGTCAATTTCTCATACAATGGTCAATGTTGAGCTTCACATAAAACAAATAGTCAAAGTTAATAAGAGCACGATCTCATTATTTTTTTTTGTAAAAGAACTTGTTTGGATTCTCTAAGATCACTATACAATTCCGATAATAGTAAATTCATTGTTTTAAAAGTACCTGCCTATGATAACAAACTCAAATGATAGTTTTAGCTGTATATCATTCATTAGTATCAAAAATATTTAGACTTTTTTTATGGATACACTGAAATTTTTATGTTTTTTTTTCAGAAATAGCAAAAGTGTCATGAGTAAAATTGTTGTCAAGGATAAAAGGCTTGAAAAGTAAACATGAGTTTGCCAACTACCAATGGAATCTGTTTAAAAGAACCAAAACATATTAAAATCGACGTAGAAAAATCTATCTGCACCGTTCCGAATTCATTACAAGATCTCAATGTCTAAAATAGTATCAATGACGTGTATACTTAAGAGATTTTTTTTGGATTAGTCTCATTTGTTAAACACGATCTGAAATTAGCGTTGAAATTTTCACCCTGAGCAAGATTATGGCAAAAATTTCAATTAATCGAATAATTAATTAGCATCTGATAAAGTAATTAATTATCCATCGCAGACCTTGATGAACAGCTTCTTAGAAATATCAAACGTCATGTAAACTTCAGGTCTAACCCGAATAAAAAGTTTTTCGATTGATTCATGCAAAGATGGTGTGAAGGAAATCTGTTGAAGACACCGAGCTATATTTTCTTTTGATTCAAAAAGATTTTTCGAACTTGTAAAATGAATTTTTCCGAAATCGACAAACGTTGACTAAAGAATTTCTCGAAAATGACCAGCCTACGTAGCGAGTTCTTATCAAGTCACCCTTAGATTTAGACAAGACGTTAATGTTAACATCTTCCATGTGTCTTTCGTAAAATTCCTTTGTAAAACTAAAATGCAGCATATATTTTGACTTATTATATAGTAATTCTAAATAAAATTTAAACTACTCAACTGTCTCTCACGAATAAAAGTCAAGCATGAAATTAAATAAAAAAAAGAAAAACTTCATTCGCAAAAGTTTAATCCTCTAGGATAACAAAAGATCAAGATAATAGATTATGTGATAACCAGGAAAAGAAAATATTTCAAACGTTAATTAAAAAAAATGAACTTGATAACATCAGTATTACATATGTTTATTTTATTTTTAGTCTTCAAATAAATAAACTCGAAGGTGATATTCAACGACTCAATCAATCGATAGAAAAACAGAAAAATTCCGAATTACAATTACGTACACAATTATCTGATTTAAAAAATATACGTAAAGATCTTGAAGATGTACGTGCCGAAAATTCAACGTTACAAGCCAAGTATGGATATATATATATGTGACTTCAAAATAGAAAAAAAACAAGCTTCTTTCTTTTCGTCTATTTCTTCATATTTGATATAGATACGAATCAATTAATACTCAAAGAAATCGTGATAAACAACGTATAGTTGATCTTGAAAAGAATGTAAATGAAGAAAAACAGTTCAAACAACGATTGGAATCACAAATCAAAACAGAAAAAACATTGACGAAAAAACTTCAAGATGATTTAGCAAAATTAAATTTAACACCAATAAAGTTTGTTCTATTATCAACATTGGAAGTTTTCTTTTTGTCATATCTATGTTTTGTTGATTTAGAACTGAATGTACAGAACAATGCATCAAACGAAGACGTGAACAAGAGAATGAAACAAGAGAAATCCGTAAATTAGTTAATGACAAAGATGAACGCATAAAATTACTTGACAATGAAATTAAGGTAATATTTGACGTATTTTGATTTATAATTATTGTTTTCGTTCTGTGATCTCATCTTTTCATTGAAATTATATTTCTAAAAGAAAAAATATCAAATCGTACACAATGAAATATCATCAAGTCTAGAAGTCGAAACAAACCTTAAGTATATTGACATACGTGTCTAATGATTCATGAAAGTAACAAACATCTGCTTTTGTAGAACATACCCTTTTTTGCGTGCATTGTTCTTTTATAAATGCCTCAGGTAAAGGTTAAAGTAGTCTATGAATCATGGACACACCTTCTAGTTATATCCTTGCGGTTTTCGAGATATTACTGAACAATGATCGATCATAGTAATGGATCTATGTTTAATGCAATCATAAAAAAGATAGAGAGTACTATTCTAGTCGCTTGTCTCAGTCTAATGGCAATCATCATTTTTGATGTTTTCTCTAATACTAATGGTAATCTTTTTTACATTATCAAGGAGGATAGATTGAATATTGATCGAGACACGTCTCGATAATACCATTAGCAAGTCTAACTGAGTTACGAATCAATTCATAAGCGTTATCTGAAGATGGATTTCATGTCGAAAAGAAATGTATCGTTTTGCTTACCGGAATTTCAAAGAAAAGACTGTGAACTGATTTTTCATAAAACTATACTTGACTTTTTTCTATCTCAAGCTATTTGAGCTGAGTTTATATTTTTGAGATTAGATACTTTTCACGAATTTTCATTTGTTTCTAATAAGTATATTATCTGATGAAAATTAATCTTTAGACTCTTTTAAAATATCGAGAATCTCAAGCGGGTACCGAAGTACTCTATCAACATTTAACACAATTACAAGAACGAAATGCTCATTTACAAGATAGTCTTAGTGCTGAAACACGAATTAAACTTGATCTATTTTCTGCACTTGGTGAAGTTAAACGACAACTTGAAATAGCCAACAGTATGTATTGCGAAAACATTTTTCTTTTTGAAAATAGAAGAAAATTGACAATGAATTTTCTTTGTTCAGATGCAATTCGAGAAAAAGAACGTGAACTTGTGACTGCACTTCATTCCCAACATCAAGTAAATAATTGTTTATTTAATGGTCATCAACAAACATCTGGGCATTCATCACCAACGAATCAACTTATCGACACCAACAATAATCCAACAACGAGTTCACCATCAGTGTTTTATTCACCACCAACGACTATAACACCACCACCAATACCGTTACAAAATGCCGCATCCAATCTCGATCCTAATGCTCAAGACTTTTGTTTACCAACACATTCGACAAACAACAATTAATTTATATATAAATATACATATATACATAAATATATATATTTAATGAGATTTATTAGAAGAGAAAATATTGAATGATGACAACATCCACCTATATATATTTTTAGATTATCATATCATGCATAGAGTTCTTTGTCTATCTCTCTCTTTGAATCAATGCTTTTTTCCTTATTCGTAAACATATATGTGCGTGTATTTGTTTGTTTGGTAAACATTGTTTCTTTTTTCTCTCTTCTTCGATGCTATGTCTTTATATTATTTAATGAAGATGCAAATCGTGCTCTCTCGCACAATATTTTTTTGGTCGTTAATATCACCGTTAAACATCTCATTCGCTTGGCTTTTCTAAGAGTATTTTTGTCTTTTCTTCCTTTATATGTGTCTGTCTGAAACATCATCATGGTGTTTGTCGTCGGTTTGTTTGCATAAACAAGAAAGATAAAAGAAACACAATAATTAACCATATTTTTGGTAGATTATTATTGAGATGATTTGTTTTGTCTTTTATTTGAACTTTGTTTTTTGTTCAAGCGTATTTATTAGAAACCTATTGCAGCGATGAACTTAGTTTTGCTAAAAGAAACAATATGTAATAATGAATTGATTTCTCAACTCGAGATGCAAACAATTTTGTCAAACCAATGTCATTTAGTAAGACATAGATGGAGCTAATGCAATGCATTTTGTTTTTTTCTTCAATCGAGTGTAAAAGTTTTTGACGAACAAAAATATTAGAACTTTGTATTATTTATTTTAGATTGTTATGTACACATCTCAAGTAAATGGTTTCATTATCGAATCCGATTTTTAAAATGTTAAAATTGCAGTAAATTTATTGTATGACTTACATTTGAATTAAATCTCCTATTATGTTAACGTATGATTATTGATACGAAAATTTTTTCATTACTGTTGATGATAAATTTAATATCGATCTCGACAGCAAGAAAAAATTAACAATTTGGTACATAGTATCATATTTGTGAAGTAAGTGTTTCGTCATAATCTGAATATTGTTGTTTCATTTCAAACGTGATTATTATCATCATCGTACTTGTCTAAAAACAATGTACTATTTTCAGGACTGTTTACTATTATATGAATTTCTTTTTGTGATTGAACAGAATTTTATTATTTCAGTTTGGTTTACTTCATTGCTATATTGTTCATACGTATTATAACTATGAATTTATTTGTATGTTTTGATGACACTTTATACGATAGGTAAGTTTATTGATTGATCTATTTACATACGATGAAACACTATACTCATGATCTACAAATATTATTATAAACTAGAGTATATCGTTAGTCGAAGAAATGTTTTCGTATTCTCCGCGGGATTCAAATGGGAAGTATAATTAAGTTAATGATAATACCATTAATAAGAAGAGATTCATCGACACATGTTTCGATTGTGATGAAGTACTAATTCAATGTGTTATGATGAGATTATATACAACGCATACGATAAACATTACGAAAAAAAAGGGTCAATGCCAATACTCCTACAGTCAGCTGTCCTCTATAGATTGTTAATTTCGTAGGTGAGTTTGATGATGTCAATAATCCGATTATAATTCATGAGATGGAAGTGCTGGTAATGCTATCATATGTCAATATTTTATTAAGATCGTATTTCAACATATATAAATGATTAATTTGTATTGAAGCTCGAGAGAAGAACTATTTCGTTTTGTTTATGATGATTATTTGGATAAAAGCTCTTTTGAATGTGAATCGGTTGCTCCAACTTTTCATTATCTGCTAACTCATCTAACAAATTCATATACTTATATAAACTTGTATTGAATTGATCTGTACTTCCTCATATACATCTGACCCTCATCAACATTGCAACTAACATGTTTTCTTCTCTTAAGATCTCGTAAAAAAACCTGTTAACACTAGGGAAAAACTTGTAGCTATGAGCTGTGTGTTAAAGTTTTGAAGATATGTATGTCAAGAAGTGCTTGGATAAGCCTTCTGACGTACATCTAACTAAAACTCTCCCC
>OENT01000291.1:92304-140534 GCA_900239685.1 Rotaria macrura
CCCCCCCCCCCCCCCCCCCCCCAGAATAAAAGGTCATGGCCTTGTATCACGTCTTCACACATAGTTAATTTTCGAGTGGCCTTTTTTAGGTTAAATTTTAACCAACTATTAATTTTTTCAATTAAAATTATAATAATCAATAATTATTAATTAATAACTTTAATTTAATTCTTGTGATATTTTTAATGGAAGAGTTCTCCTTTTTGTGTAAAATACTCTGGACATGGTGGAAAAGAAAGTGATTTTTCCAAAAAAAACAGCAGAAAAATGACAGAATTCGATTAGTTATTAATTAATTTAAAATAATAATAATTAATATGCAGTTAATTATTTAATTAGAGAATGGCCATCTAATAGACTCGATGAACTTTTTTCCCGACATGGCCTTCTAATGTGCGTAGCCTTGTAATATGGTGTGGCCTTGTCTTTTGAAGAGGGTTTAGAGATGCTTTATGGTGACTTTTTTCTAAGAATTTTCTTACACGATTACATCATACTGAGAACAATTACAACGAACAAAAATGTATAAAGAAGGCTAATTCATATTTCAAAAATTAGGAAACTATTTAGTTTCGAAGAACATTGAAATTTGGGTCTGTGTAAGTGAGAGATATTTTGTCCTGTTCATTTATTATTGACTAAATTTTTCTCTCAATATTACATTTAAAGAAAATCTGAAGATAACCTCATGAATTCAAAATGACAAGTCATTTCACAGTCAATAGTAAACTATGTACATAACACAAAAAATTAAGTTCCTTTAGAAAGTGATATTGACCTGAACATCTACTGACTTCAGTTTACTTTACCTAACCTTGATGTCTTTCTATTTTTACATGCTTCAATCATTCTTTTCTTGAAATATGGCATAGAACGGTTTGTTATGATGATAGGCTTTGCATTATCATCTAGTGTAACATATTTAGAATTTTTTACAAGTTGGAATACAAGATCTTGGCACAGAATGCTTCTCTGATGAACTGAAAACTTTACTGATTCTATCCTATTCTATCAGAAGCATTCACTAAATATTCAAAGAATCGCTTTGTTTTATCTATATTACGATATTGAAGTTCTTTTCGTATTGATTTTGTCTATGAAAGTGATTTGTTCTTTTTCCGCTTATTGTCTTTTAATGATTCAAAATGTCATCCGTATTGAATGTGATTTTAAAAAATCACAACATTTGGCATTTATAATTACTGAACTATTCACACGTTGGGCGAACTCGCTGTTATTGATATAGTTGAACAAAATGTCGAGTTCTATAGACACGGTTTGGATAAGACTCTTTCATTGATTTTGGTCAGAAGTCTAACTTGACGAAATTGCTTTGTATTAATTTCAAAATAGTTACAATACCAATAAACGCTTTATCAATCGCTTGACAACAGTAGTCATTGATCAAAGAATCATTCCAACGACGAATTACTCAGTCACCGAATGTAAGGCTGTTAAACTTGGAAAACAATGAAAATGATTACGATAATAACTAATACTTTCAAACCAACATTAGTCGCATCTGTGTCTTTAAACTTAAGTTTGGAAAAACTTGTAGCTGTTTATTAGTATTTTGCACTGCAAAATCAACGTAAAAATAACGATTGATTCTTTTGGGATGAAATAGAAATAAGTACTCCTCATTGAATCTACTGTTTCCTAAAGATTCACCAGCAAATATCCTATTCGACGTCAAGTAACTTTTGTCAGCTTACGACGAATATCTCGAGAATAGTAATATTTAATGATCTGCGATTTTCTCCAACAGCAAGAGGCTGAGTGAGGAAGAGGAATTTTTTCGATATAATATTATGGAAGACGAAGTCATTGCCAACTGATTGTATTCAGGAACTTTTCTGAAAACGGAAGAATAATATCGTGTAGTATTGAAGAAACCTTCAGTCGGACATTAATACTGAATAGAGAAAATTTAGTGCCCAAGTTCATAATACAATAAAAATGGTTACCGTCCTACAGTCTAACACATATCAAATCCATTCGACCATTCGTTTACGAAACCAGCAGAACATTAACTTCTTACCTCTTAAGTCATCGAAATAACATTGGATTGTTATACATTTTTCGGAAAATTTCCCAAAACAATCAAGTAAATAATGGCTTCTGCTTATATAATATTGTATCACGACATTTTCTACTTCAACTCCTGTCTCTCTCTCTATCTCTCTCGATTGGTATCTATTCATGATTGCTGTTTTCGAGATGTTCGTCTAACGTCAAACTACATTCAATTCTTGGGTTGAAAATAGCTCACTAAATTTTTAATACAAACAACCTTTCGTAGACATACAAAAATGTTTTAAATATCCCCTATTTTCTAACGAGGAAATATACTCAACCAAGATGATGTTCATGTGATGGATACCGGTGAGAAATGGACAAGTCTAGAATTGTTTGGTGTTCTAACTCTTCTTTCTTGAAATATCGAAATTTTACTGGAATTTTCATTAGAAAGTTGCTGTGATCCTTCGCAGGTTATCTAAAAAAATGACCTGCCGAGTTACAATTTTCTACTTTACACAGAAAAAGATTTCGAGAAGACTTGTTCATCGAACATGTTTTTGACGTCTCTTGTGTTTCTTATCTTGAAATTTTCCATATTCAAAGTTCTTTTGTGTCAAAGTTTCTATGTTTACATTTCTAGGAGAGATATCAAAGCACGTCCGATTAACTAGTCTCTTTGAGATATTTGTCCATGCAAAGTTTGAAGTTATCACTCGACAAGTACTTTTTCACAGGACCTGAGAAGGATCCACAACATCTTTCTATTACAATATCCAGTAGAACTTCGATATCTAGAGTGTTCTTATGTCTTTATTTATTATGAATGGTCCGCAGTTTTTCTATTCACATTTACTAGTTTAATAAATTTCTCTCATAAAAAGCATCTACAGATTCGGAACTGCTAGCTTAGTAGAAATTTTTATATTTATAGCCATGAAAACACGAACGAGAATATAAGTCGACGAGAATAAAAAAAATGAACTTTTTCGATTTCAGATGTCTCTTCCAGGTTCACAACGTATTGCTGGTACTGATGGTAGTGATTTTCAGCATCGTGAACGCATAGCCTCTCATTATCGTGTTAGTGCCGAAACGAAATCACGCCTGAAATTGTTAATTTATCTTCATTTTATTCTTGCTTTACTTGTTCTCTTTCAACTCATCACATATCATTTACGATTAATAACATCAATTAATATTCCACGACCGCATTTATGGCAATATATATGGGTTCTAACTATTCTACCATCTATATGTGGACTTTTATCTATGAATAAGAATAATGTTTTCTTAATGAAATTATTTTTTCGTGGTACAGTTACATTCGGCTTAGGTACAATTATGACAACAATTATACTTAATTTAAGTGATTTATTTACATTTAAAAAATTAAAATCAAATCATCAATTGGATGATGCTGAACCACAAACATTTCTTGGTTTTCCATTATTAATACTTTGGTATATATTTCTAATGATCATGGTGCAAATTCATGCATTCAGCTTATATATGGCTAATGTTTTATTACATAGTTGGCAACAATACAAGACAACGAAAAATCATTAAAACGCCACCGATTATTTGAATGCCCCAGTGTGTGCGATTCTTTCGTCTCTTTTTTTTTGTGCAATTCTTTTCTTCAGTTGAATTATTAATAAACAACAAATGAAAGTCTAGAAAAAAGAAGAAGAAACGACGAAACAAGAAATATGTGCACTTCGAATTCGTAGGTCTTTGAATCGAATACTGAAACTTTTTCTATCCGTCGCTATTCCCGCTCTATGTACATGAATCGTAGAAAAACGTCTAATGTTCAATATTTGTGTGCTGTTGTTGAATAACTACTTAGATCTTACTGTCCAGTAAAACGTTGAATATCTAATTCAAACTTATTATTAACAATTCACTTCTATTGATGAAGTAATTGATTTCTGAACAGAAAATAGGATACATAAGCATACGAGTTGAATGGTAATATTTATTCTTGCTATTTTTTGACGATGCTGATTTGTGTCTTTGAATAATCGTCTATTATTGTTCGAACTTATTATTTGATGAAAATCTCGAGATATTTACGCAATACTGATTATTTTATATGATTTTTCTACGAATAAACATTAATATTAGATAAGACCATCTTTTATACCTATGATCAAAGAGAAATTTCCGATATCTATGCAATAGTAAATAATTAACAAATTATATAAAGAGAACGGAACATAGTGCATAATAAGATCGAATATTTCCTATAAGGTCGATACGTTTCCGTTCCAATTTAGGAATGTAATGATGCGATAATCGTCTTGACGTGAGATATCGTTGAAATGTTAATTCGATCGACACTAAACCGATCAAATTAGTTGACCTAGTATAAAAGAGTTGTGTAAAGCGTCTTCATATAAAATATTATTTTCAGGTTTTAGTGTTTTGAAAATCACTGAACAAAAGTTGAAAGCAGTGACTAATAAGATTCAAAATTTTATGTTCTTTTCTGGTATGGATTAAGAAATGATGAGTCTACTGTCGACCGAAAGGAGCGAGGATATCTTTCGAATGAATTAAAATTTCTTGTGGAGGACTAACAAACAGATTTCTACTAACCTTAAAAGTCCTATTGTAAAGATGATACAATCTATTGACGTGAATAATGTTGCTCAGCCAGAACTTCTTTATAACATATGAATTTTCAACCTTTCCTTCAAGAGTTACTTGGTCTACACAAAAGATGCTTTAGTAAAAAGAAAAGGAAATTTTATTTGCATTAATTGAGGACATCATAAATTCAAATATTAAATTTTGTAAGGTAAAGTTTGATCTACAAACGGATAAACAAACAAAAGTTAAAATTGTCATTTTCAGATCTCAAGATTGATATTGCAGGAAAACATTTTCTGTTCAAACTACTATTATATATATTTCATGGATTTTCTCACTCCTTTCGCAACTAAAACCGAATATATGATTTATGAGTCGATATTCTCAAAGATCAGAACATTTTCAATCCTCGTAATCATTTCCAACTCTTGCTAGTCTCTTTTGAAAGCCTAGTGTACAATGTGAACTCTTCAATAGAACTAGAAAACAGTTTTAAATACCTACCCAGGTGAAAAAAGCAGAGATCAAGTCTTGCAAGATCAGCTGAAATCGTACAAAAAAAAGGTGGTCTCATATATCTTACATCAATTCTTACAGTAACATTCTTGTAAGATCTTACTGTTCCATAAGATTTTCTATAATCTCATAATCAGATCTGACAGAAGAACAAGAGCTGGCAAGAATTTTAGACTAAGACTTGATTTTAGACTTCTGAGACCACGATTTTGTGTACGATTTTTCGTCTGGTCTTACAAGATTAAATGCAGAATCTTGTCAGATCTTAGTATCTGATTGTTTGCCGTGGGTATCTGAAATAGTTCTTAAATATTTCTAGGAGATTTACTCGTTGTTCATCGATCAGAATCGTTCATATATAATCAATCGTTTCCAATGATAAACATCTATCGATGAAAAAATAAACTGCAAAGTGATGATGACAAGAAAAAAAGCTTTCTTTTCAATGTTATACGATTTGCAAAACAACTGTCATGAGTAACTACGATTAAATTGTGGAATTTAACGTTTCTCAGAAAGAAATAACATGTATACAATCATAGATGCTAGAACTGACAGGGTTCGTATATCCTTGTTTGTATAATCTATTCTAGCATAGTAAAAATATAAACAGACTATTCTGTCATACTCCTCATGTATAGAACGTTCTCTTTGCAATGATGTTAGGATACATAGAAAAAAAGAACCCGATATGTGATAAATCATCGTATGAATGACAAAATACGATGTAAGAACGATGATGAAAGCTTGTCTGTGCGGACGTTTGTTTTTTTTAAATAATATCATCGATTACCACATAGTCATTCGAATTAGACAATGTCATTTCATTGATAAATATGTTGACATCATATACTCTCATGATACATTGTTCTTGCATATTCGAACGAATTTCTTTCAAGACAATCCGTAATCGAACTCGATAATTTATACCACAATAGGAGCGATGAATGAAATGAGCATGATACTACTATTAATGTGCAAAGAAAAGGTTTATTGAAGAAGAAGAAAAAGAATACATATTAGTTAACTCCAAAGAAAAACGACGAATATATGAAGGTCTATACTGTTAAATTGATTTCTATATTTAAAAGCATTTACGGTGAACAATTGATGGGCCAGCTTCGTCATATTCTTGTTTTGAAATCCACATTTGTTGAAATGTTGAAAGTGAAGCTAAAATTGAACCACCAATCCATACTGAATATTTACGTTCAGGTGGAGCAATGATTTTAATCTTCATTGTTGATGGAGCTAAAGCTGTGATTTCTTTTTGCATACGATCAGCAATACCAGGATACATTGATGTGCCTGAAACAATTAAATATTCATTGAATAAAATCGATTGAATTAGTATATTACGTTTACCTCCTGATAAAACAGTGTTAGCATAGAGATCTTTACGAATATCAATATCACATTTCATGATTGAATTGAATGTTGTTTCATGAATACCAGCAACTTCCATACCCTAGATAAGATTCGAATAAAATTTGAAAGTAATTGTGTGATGAGAAATGTATCAATCTGTATATACCAAGAATGAAGGTTGAAAGAGTGATTCAGGACAACGAAAACGTTCATTACCAATGGTAATAACTTGTCCATCAGGTAATTCGTAGCTCTTTTCGAGCGATGATGTTGATGCAGCTGTTGCCATTTCTTGTTCAAAATCAAGTGCAACATAACATAATTTTTCTTTGATATCACGAACAATTTCACGTTCAGCTGTTGTAACAAATGAATAACCACGTTCAGTTAAAATCTTCATTAAATAATCAGTTAAATCTCGGCCAGCCAAGTCAAGACGAAGGATAGCATGTGGTAAAGCGTAACCTTCATAGATGGGTACATCATGTGTAACACCATCGCCTGAATCAAGTACAATACCAGTTGTACGACCACTAGCATAGAGTGAAAGTACGGCCTGAATAGCAACATACATAGCTAGGGAAAAAAACGAAAAATATAGTTAACATCAATCACTGCTTATTTCTAAACAAATCATATGTGAGAATAAGATTATTTACCAGGCGAATTGAATGTTTCAAACATAATCTGTGTCATTTTTTCACGATTAGCTTTTGGATTGAGTGGAGCTTCGGTTAAGAGTACTGGGTGTTCTTCAGGTGCAACACGAAGTTCATTGTAGAAAGTATGATGCCAGATTTTTTCGATGTCATCCCAATTAGTTATAATACCATGTTCAATTGGATATTTAAGTGTTAAGATACCACGTTTTGATTGAGCTTCATCACCAACATATGAATCTTTTTGACCCATACCAACCATTACAGCTTGATGACGAGGTCGACCAACAACCGATGGAAATACCGATCGAGGTGCATCATCACCAGCAAAGCCAGCTTTACACATACCTGATCCATTATCGATAACAATAGCAGCAACGTCTTCGTCACACATATTTAGATTTTAATGGTAGTACGAATATAAGAAGATTGATGTTGTTGTGAATAGTCAAGACACGGAAGGCAATCGTAGAATGGATAATACACAGCATTATATAGTACTTCCTGTTTTTCTCGTTTCTTTTTTCTTCCTATACCATATTAGGAGATACATAATAATCTATGCGGTTTTCTTGTACAGGAAAAGCAAGATACGCATTTCCTTATATGGTAATATGCGATCGCGCTGTATAACAAAAAGGAAAAATAGAAAATAATCTATAACCATATACATACATATATCGACAAATGTGTATGGATTGCATGCAATGAACTGTACAGAAGTATGGTGGTATCTGTCGACATGTTTAGTTATTCTTCTGATTTATGTGTAGCGCTCTAAAAAGGACAAGCGAATGTTGAGGATAGTCGCCGTTCTATGAGCAGCAGATAGAAGTAAAGACAAAAGAAAAGTTGTATATGTCAATATAGATTACACAAGAATAATCATAACAACATCATAAAATTTCTTTCTAATAATCGCATAGAGAGAACACTTAAAACGATTGAGCAATTGACTGTACAACATCCAATTGACATTTCGAAAAAAGCATACAAATCAATGTTTTGATGTAATAGAACAAATGAAAGTTATTCGATAATGTCATATTTCAGGGTTTTTATTTTGGTAATTTATGCACTGTGTATCATTATGAAATGGTGCTATGGGGGTCATTTATTATATGGACAGTTTGTCTTCTACTTAAATTAATTTTAAGTTAATTTCTGCTGTTCGACTTCTTCTCAAAATGAATTTGGCATAATCGAAGGATAACAAAAAAAAATTGAAATACGTTATGTTTATTTATATCGATGTAAATAATTTTGCATAATCTATCAAGGATCGAGAATTTCTAAAATTGAACAGATTAGAATTTCTTGCGTCAGAACTTGACCAGCAAATGTTTCTATGAACTCGGTCGATATGAGTCGTTGAATTCTTCGGATTTGATGGATCTAATCGTTTGTTACTATCATTATTAGACTTTTAATATTTCCAGATTGAAAGGGAATTTGCTTCACTTTGTTACTAACCACTACGTTGATCTATTATTACATTGATCAATGACATTTCGACCAACTTGAACAAGAATCTTGATTAATTAATATACCAGTAAACAACTGTAAGTTATTTGACAATTTTTGTTTCTACAATCGAAACTAGACATATTTAGAAGATATCATTTTCGATGTTTGTTTTTCAACTCTTATTATTGTGAACATTCTTCATATATTAGTTCTGTTAGTATGATAATTGGACTAATGCACACAAGTCTATACTAATGCATATATATATATACTTCATTATTATAGATATGTACATTAGTTTGTTTTTACTTTTCATTAAAATATTCAAATCGAATTACTTTTCGAATAAGCTATTGTTCGATAAAAAGATCTATTTTAAATAGTAATAAATTTCTAGATGAATTTTATACAAAATAATTGATGAATAATCATTAATTATGCAGTGTAGCTTATTGTGCAATAGAACTGACATAACTAGCAGATAAATTCTTACGTATCTTACAATGATTGATATTTAGCAATGTACAATAATCATAAATAGAACATACTGTTGAAATATGAATAAATCATTGTGTACCTTCTTTTATCAATCGAGAAAATGCTCGACTTCAATATTATGAACTACGAAGTTTTATTTGTATTTCTTTGAAATCTTCGCATGTGTACGCAACCAACTTTAGAATGGCAAAAGCATGATGAGTTCTGAATACTTGAAGAGAATTTCGTCAGAATTTTAAGTTCAAAATGAAAAATTAATATTCATGACTGGAAATGAGACAAAGATAATTGATACTCTCACACTGAAGAAAATAACTAAACTCAATCTTAATAGATGAGCTGTATAATCATACATACGTATAAACAGGTTAACAAAATTTTCTTTTTCAGCAATAGCTTTTCAACATTTTCTACCTTGAGTGATCTTGTGAAATCAGAGAAATACAAGTTTTAATATGAGATTGAACATCTGTGTTAAATGTGATCGACTAATTTTTGAATGCCTGATACACTTGCGTATTGTTATTTTATTTTTCATCCTAATTTTTACCATAGGATCTGAAACCATGCCAAATACGAAAAAAAAACAAATCCTTCTCAGATCGTACACTTATTTTTTCTAAGCACGGTTAAAACCAATTGTCCTAAGTTCACCTACACTCAAAATGAACGTGGTAAGAACAATGTTGACAATGTATCGTAATGTGCCTTGTTTCTTAACCGCATTCAAACGCAATTGTTGGTTTGTAGAAGCATATTCAGATCCGTTCATTCCTTGTGTACGACATACGGTTATATTACGAAAACAATATACATGACTATGTTTTCATTCGATTTCAATAAATAAAACTACAGCGGATGCAGTAACATATGCCGAAAAATCAAAATATTGTAAGACTTAATACAATACTATTGCCCATGATGAAACTTCCTCATAAATATGTAAATCATTGATAGTTCATCGAAATCAGTATATGATTTTCCTTCGAATAGAACTTCGAGACCCGCTGCTTTTTTCTTTTCATCCCCCTTCCCTCCTCGCTCTCTCTCTCTTTCCAATGATCTATTCTGTATACGTTTTCTATTTCTCAAACACGTAGCGCTGCAAAAGGAGCGTCTTTAACTTTTGAATGTTCCTTTTTCCTTCAGTGAAAATCGCGTTTCTTTTAGGCAGCAGGTCTTCAAGGGAATAAATACTTTAAAAAAAATTCATATTCGCTCTCCTGGCGTTCAAAAGATATTCTTGTATAGCACGCATGCTTTCCGCTAGTATAAAACCAGCACGCTATAGATATTAAGCCAGTAAAAGAGTTCTATACATTAGATATTTCCGAATGGTAGAAAATGCAGTAACAGAAGGTGTTGGCTCTTACAAGAGTTTATTCGCATTTAGTTATGACGACTTTTACTTCAACTCGAATCACACTTATACTTAGCCAATACGCTTAATTAACTCACAATATAAAACCCGAATTCCGTCGATAGAAAACGAATTGCATATGTTGTACACAAATGATAAGAAAAAGGAAATTGATTCCATAAACGGTGATTAATGAATAAGTTAGAATAAGAGAGTACTAGACTTGGTTTATGTACACACGATCGTATAATATTGGATATTGATACTGTAAAAGTGCTGGTCATAGTCATTAATGAAACAAAATAGTTGTTTTCGAAAATCATTTGTGTTAAAATAATCGGATCTTAAACGGACCACAAAAAAAGAGTATAATTGAAAAAAAAATGAACGATCGATTTTTCTATGGAAACATATTCAAATAAATATATTGACGAAGGTTCTAAGGAGTATTTCGAACAATGAAATAGCATGTCATAACAATGTATAATGAATGACTCCTACGGTGATAAATCTCGAAAAATCGGAAAAATAGTATTCCTTCAATCCTTGTTGAACTATCTCATCAGTGCTATAGAATGCACACTAAATAGGTATTCAAAGCAATCATGCAATGAATAAGCTTGTGTATATACTAAATCGTGTTCATTTGTTTATTTTCAACAAGAAAAAAAAAGAAATAATTTCGAATAAAAACAAAACGACAAAAAAAAACATAAAAGAATTAGTTTCGGTCTATATTTTGTGTAATTCCATTAGCAAACGCCGAAGATGAAAACATAATTGTTTTTGTTCTTGTTCATAAGCACATTTCGATACGATTAACGTTTGTTGATGTCCTTTACATGGATCATGTTTATATTCAATCGAGAGCATCGGAAATTTACTTAGTGTAAAGCGAAGACAATGATCAGGAATCAATGTTGACGATGAATCAAATATCAATGTTGAACTTGTAGGATCAATTAAAAATTTCTTTAGACGATGACATGATTCGCATGTACATATTAATAATGCTTCGTTCATTGAAATAACATTCGATGACAATAAAGATGATGTTGATGAACAATAATAATTTAGCGCATTTAAGCAATATTCATAGACAAGGACAAATGCTGGTGATATTGAACTATTATTGTCGATTTCCTTTTTATCACGATAGATATTTATAAGCATTGGTATTAAATAAATTTTAAAACATTTATCAATAATTTCGTTTTCTGATGAAGTTTTTCGTACACGTTTTATCAGATTGTAAGCAAGAATAAGTAGAGCATCATCTGAATAGGATTCATCCATAGTTAATAAATTTAGTATTGAACAAAGTGTTGATAATAAAATATGTCTTGGTAATCCACGTCGTTTAAATATATATCTTATTAACGTATTTATCAATAAACAACGGAATGTTTTATTAGACAAATTTAGTAAAAATTTGACAATATCATCGAGTTTTGTTGGCATTGATAGACTAATAGCTTTACGAAATAAATCTAAGAAATTCTTAGAAAATACTGATGAATCATAAAATGATTCAACAAGACGATTCCACCAAATATGAATATGATCATTGGAAAATAATTCTTCTTTTAATTGTTTATTTTCAAAAAATATTTTCATCAATCGAATTATTTTTGGAGTTATACCAAAACGTTTACGAAGAAGAATAAAATAACCAATGATTTTCTCAAATGAATATATCGAAGAAGTTTTATCACGAAGAATACATTCGAGAAAATTTAAACATAAATCATTAAATAAATTTGTTGGTAATGAAAACATGTAGGATAAATGATGGTAAGCTATTGAATGATCATCAAGTAATAGATCCCATTGATATTGATAAGGAATGAGAACAAGAACATGAAACGTGCTATTACTTCGAAATATTGTATTGTCTAAAGAAAACAATCGAAGAGTTTTTTTTTTTCAAAGAAGATGTTGATCGATTGTGCAATTTATTTACTAGAGTTAACAGTTCGATATTGACCGATACTTTCTTCGAAGAAATCAACATAATCATGTAGTTCACCGAGAAATTCATTGGTTGAAACTGTACGTTCATGTTGTGAATCTAGATCAAGTGTCATTTGATTAGTAACACTTAATAATTTTAGATCATGAATAAGAAATCTCGGATCAGATGTATTCACCAATGATTTTTCATATTGAAATATAGCTGAATAGATCAAAAACGACGAGAAATATATCATTGTTGTCATTATCGATTGAATTATCGTTCGAAATTTATCACGGAATAGAATCGAAAAATATGGAGAACAATCTAATGGATTTTGAAGAGGAATGACGAGTTTGTTCGGCATTTTATTAAGGTTATCTTTCCAAAAAGTAAATATACGTTTAAAACGTTGTGCTAGAAAAATTGTTTCGATATTCATTGATTCATCAATTGAATGCGATAAACGTGAATAGATTTCATGAATCGAACTATATAGAATAATAGAAAATGAGAAGAGAAATAGAATTTATTTTACTTGACTTTTGAAACCAGACGACAGACAAGTAAGAGTTTAAATCCTTTTCCTATTGGTTCAATTTCATGTTGACAATTAGATGGTGTAACAAGAATAAATGGTTTCGAATTATTCGATTCATGTTGATTAAAAACACGTCGATGAATATCATTCTCCTCTTCATTATCATCTATAAATCGATAGTTACCACCTGTACATTGTGATGGGAAAAATACGAGTATAGTAACATGATTTTTGAAGAGTTCATCATCTAAATTGTAGATTTTTGTATGCGGACAAGGACCAAACATGACCAATTTATGAAGATGTAAATCGAAAATCGTATTTAGGTCTGGCGTATTCATATGAAGTTGATCAAGTGTATTTGTTCGAATAGCAGCTGAAAACGGAATAGGAATATCGAATGACGTACGGTCGACTTGCCATGCTGTATTCACAATCTGTCAGGTAAAAAGAACGATTTCATAGAATAGAGAAATCTTTAGGCTATTTGTTTTCTTTTTACTTTTGTTCCACAGAAGTTATATTTGTTCGATAGAGACAAAGGCATACCATGTTCACAAATAATTCGAGAACAGAGACCATTCGACAATGGGAATGTATGGGATGTTTCTCCAAGCTTTTCTATTCGAATTTTACATGGGCCATCGAAAAAAAGTTGCCGTGCGCCATCGTCTAATTTATTTTCATGTATATCATTTAATGTTTCTTGAAATGAATATCGCCAATTAAGTTCACTGATTTCATCGTCTACAATCAAATGAACAAGGGTTTAATGAAGTAAATATTCATTTCATTATCAACCTGATGAAGTAACATCTTGATCACTATAGATCCAAGTATCTGTATCGGAAAATGTATCGTCGTCATCGTCGTTGATGTCCATAGGAGTGGCAAAGGTAGTCATCCTAACTGTAGAATTACGAGGTATTTTTTTTCCACAAGATGTCGTTTATAAATTACTTTACATATGATTATAATGATGAGACTTTTTTAGTAGATGGGTTCGTGGGCAATTAGGACAATCACCAATCCAATGGAATAGGTCCTTTTCCAAATCGGTAACATAGTGACCTCTACTTTGAGCTAAAAGAATAGAATCAAAAGAACAATTATAAAAAGGATTATCCGAATACTATTTCGTGAACGAACGAATATGAACTCCCAAAAGAGTTTGGTTCGTTAGATCATTCGAACGGAGATGTTTTAGGTTTTATTATATATATATATATATCTGCTAGAAAATATTGTATCACATGGGCAGTCACTGAACATTTTTGAATCAAGCATTTAAAGGAACAGGGTTTACTATATTCTGCTTGTAGAAATACGATAGAAAAAACGTTTTCCTTTAACTAAGTATTAAACTTGAATATAGTATAATTTTCTATTTATGATACAAACTTTTGAATTGCGGTGAAACTTGATGGATGATGCTCAGATCTGGAACAGAAGACAACAAAGAGACGGTTTTGAGCCTATTTATATAAGATTAAACTAGAGATCCAAAATCGGACATTGGAAGACAAATGCATTGCAAGTATTTATTTCAATGTTGCCGAAAGTTCATTCTGTAATTATTCGTTGTAGTAGTTCTTTTCATTGAGGTTTTGCAAAGAATTGTACGGGCTATCTTTTGTTGAAAAACTAGATTCAATTATTTTTGTCACAATTTCAGCGTGATATTTCAACAATATTGAAGACAATATTTATCCTGGTATACCACCCGTTAGTGGTAATTCAAAGTATGAAGGTGTCAAATTTGATCACTTCGATGAAAAACTTTAGTAGTTTTGGTCTTTGCACTGAAAGCAAGTAATTAGATTCTGCTGAAATTTCTCGAGAATTCAAAACTTACTATTCTCTATAAAATACTAAAACTTTTTTGTAACGCTTCATTTTTTTTTTCTATTATGGAATCGAGCATTCGTCTATGACATATCGTGCTACGTTGAGTTCTTAAAAAAATGATTACATAGTCAATGATGTAACTATTAACAATAAGATCTAAACAATAAATTTAAAACACCAGTATTCTACGAAGTTGATGAGACACAGGTTGGTTTGAATATGAATTATTTAATAACTTTATATGTGAGCGTTGATCACATTTCATCTAACGCACTAGATCGGGTTATTCGCGTTTTGATAAATAGACTCTTTTTTTCTTATCGTGGATTTAGAACAAATGGGTATGCATTAATGTAACTTTCCTCGTCATTCATACATTTAAGTCAAATTTTTTCTTCTCCTAACGGATTATGGGTTTCACGTATGATGCATTTTATACTGCCAAGTGTCATGTTAAACATTCTCATGATTTTTTGGCAAACGTTCATTTGATAGTTCGTAAAAAAACTTTATCTAACAGTTACCTTCATTCCACATATCCATTGTGTTCACTTCAAATCTACGCCAATGATTATTTTTTCTAGATTAAATCTTTTGTACTTTATCATTTAGTGGTTACTGTTGACATAATAGAAACGTAGTATCGAACTGTTCGCATTCCAAAATGTCTCTTTACATTCTGTTTTTCAGACGTTACTATTTTCATACTGATTTGATACCATATTATGATAGAATTGCTACGTAGTATTAGTTATATGGTGTGTTTTTCAACGTCAAATGTGATATTCCAATTTTTTTTGCACTAGGAATGCATCAGGATACAGAAAAGCCATTAAAATTAATATTTGAGCGTCATGTATTGTCGAGTTATCGTTATGAATTTCTCCAAAATGATACTTCAATAGGTAGATGGTTCTATTGAAGGACAAAGAAAATGACGACAAGATGGAATATTAAAGAACAAAAATTAGTTTTAAGTATAACTATTGTTACAATGTCAAACATTATGAACATTTTGATACATATATCATGCCAAGTCTCGTTTTTCATCGAGAAATTGTCACACTGGTAAAATGTTCGTATTTTATCAAAGATAATCAAACAGATTGTAAATAAATTTTACTGAACAGTTTTTTTTGAAACGCTCTCTGTATGTCCGTATATGTATATTTAGGCAAAAATTTGAATCCAGGCAAATGTTAAATGTCGCTGATATTAGTTGCTGTTTTAACTATAAAACATGAATTCAAGACGTGGAATCATTTCATTCATAAATTGTACATCGCTGATTTTTAAATCGCAGAAGAGCAACACTGTTCCACTTGATCGAGAACTAAAGGAAGAAAAACTAATATATGTTAGGTGTAATCATCAATGATCATCAGTTATCAAAAATTTAGACTCAAGATTTTTGTTGTGCAGTAAAATGGTCGTCTATAACAAACAAATACATAACAAAATCAATGCCCAGCGAAGTAATAGTTCAGCTATTGGTCTGCTCTCTTCGTCCACACCTTCGTATATACCAACTTGACAGCTAGTGTCAGGAGAAGTTTCGATCAACTATTATAAATTAGACGACTTTCTCACGAATCTCGGTCGTTCGATTATTGCTTTTATATGATCTTGTGAAACCTCACAGCAAGTCTGAAAGTTTTGGGTTGTGCAAAGTCGAGCATACCTCATTACATTTCAAGATCACGAGAATATTTTTCTTAGAGTTTTTCTTACCCCAGGATGATCTGATGAGTAACTTTGTGTCAGCATCCAAAGTTGGTATTGAAAGCCGAAAATAAAAGAAACTCTATCGAAAAATCCTTTCGTCTCTGTTATGATTGTGTTATTCTCTATCATCTTCCGCCGGTATAATAGCTCTCTCGAGGCATTGTACATACAGTTGCTAATATTCCAAATAATTGGAGCGATCAAATCCTTATTTAACAGCAGGTTGCTGAAAAGTAACCTTCTTTTTATTTTTCGATGAAAGATGGAGAGACTAAGACCAATCGTTATTTTGTGAATAAAAAATAAATGCTAAGTTTTGCATACTATGTCGAAGTATTTTTTTGTTAGAATATAAAATCGTCGATAACTGGTAGACTCTGATTTCGGGTTGTATTATTTAAAAACCAATACCCACTTCTCAATGATAAGTTTATAAGCATACTCAAAGATCCACACTAATCTCATCCAGCTTCACACTCGCATTTACTCAGCGATTGATTGCTGGTGGACTTTGATGATGCTTCTGGATGAAGAAACAGCTATAGCAACATCATACTCTCTCCGACGTTTTCAACAATACTGTCAACGAATAGTTTATCGTCGGTGGTGGGGCATTTTGTTTACTTAAATGTATTTACCTTGGCCAAAACCAAAGCAATTGTGGTGTTCCTTTTTTATTGCACAAGTGCATGCTGGAGTAAATTTTCAGTGAAGAGAACCAGAATGATTAAGTAAAAAGGTAAATCACACTTTAAACATTATTTCAATTCTTTATGTTGGAAAGAATCTTTCGAATGCAGCAATAAAAACAGTACTCACTTCTTTCGACGAAAATGGCAATTAATATCAGTGGACCTTCCGCTCGGGATCTTCAACCAGTAGATGTATCAAAAAATAAGGAAAATACACGACTCATATGGCTCGATGCTAACATCGATGATTCACAGGATTCGTTGTACACCCAAACACTTTTGCTGGAATTCAATCCTGCTGCGCAATTCTACACAGAAAGCAAACGATGTGTCAATTTCATCAAGTCTGTGCAAGATGAACAAATTCTTTTAATCCTCTCTGGAGCATTGGCTCGCGACGTTCTACCACAAATTCATAGACTTCGAAGTGTTATCTCGGTTTTTATATTCTGTAGAAATCGCGAGTACCACGCCAAACTTATGTCTGAATATTCGAAGATAGTCGATATCTTTACTATTCAAGAACATCTGTTACAGTTGCTTCGTGACACGGTTGAGATCATAGAGAAACAGTTTTTAACTTTCAGCCTTTTTGATCAAAAACAGAAATCTACACGAGATCTGTCTAAAGATTCAGCTGGCTTTCTATGGCATCAACTGCTACTTTACGTTTTAAAAAAGATGCCTCAAGATGATCAAGCAAAGAATGAAATGCTCACAACATGTTCCAATTACTATGCAATGGATAAGAGAGAATTGAAGAAGATCGAAAGATTTCGCACGTCCTATATTCGTGAAAATGCAATTGAATGGTATACTGACGAATGTTTTTTATACAAATTACTTAACAAAGCCATTCGAACAGAAGACATTGAATTGCTTTATGCATTTCGTTTTTACATTATCGATTTGTGCGATGCATTAGAAAAAGAAAGCAAGAAATTTCATTCGGGTACTATATTGAAACTGTATAGAGGTCAACAAATTCCCAACGACGAATTCGAGAAATTGAGCAGGGGTACCGGTAACCTCATTTCTTCAAATGGGTTTTTATCAACATCAAGGAGTATTGATATAGCGTTGGGTTTTCTTCAACAATGTCGAGCGACTGATGATATGACCAAATGCATGTTTGAAATTAAAGCTGATGCAAACATAAATGGAGTCGTGTTTGCAGACATCGATCAATACAGTAAAGTGAAAGGAGAACAAGAAATATTATTTGGACTCAATTCTACATTCAAGATTGATCACGTGGCAATGGACAGTACATTGAAAATGTGGAAGATTTATTTGAGCACCACGGCTGAAGGATCAGCGCCAATCGAACAATACATGAAACTACAAGAAGAAGAAATGAAACTCAGTAGTCCTTTGATTTGTTTTGGACGACTTTTACTCTATGAATTGGGTCAAACTGATCGAGCAGGTCGCTATTTTGATAAACTACTTCAAAGTCTCCCATCAGACCATCCAGATATATCTTCTGTTCATAACAATATCGGTAAAGTGTATTCAAGGAAAGGCGAATTGAATCTAGCACTGAAGAAGTACAAAGAAAGCTATCGTATTCGTCGAGCTACTTTACCACCGAATCATCCCTTGATTGCTGCATCATTACACAACATCGGAACTGTGTACAAAGACAAGGGAGATTTTGATCGTGCACTTGAATATTTTAATCAATGTTTAGCGATTGATCAGAAGAACCATCTCGGTGATAATCCACTAAAGAGCCATACTCTTCTTAATATTGGCCTTGTATATCATTCAAAAAAAGATCTGGATAATGCTCTCAAATGGCTTAATCGTGCTCATGACATGTATACAAGAGTTCTTTCTACTCCACATCCTTCTATTGCATATAGCCTTGGGTGCCTTGGATCACTGTATGAAGATAAAAATGATATAGACCGTGCCATTGATTTCTATCGTCGTCGTCTCGAAATGGAATAAGAATGTTTACCTGCAGACCATGCTGATCTTGCACAGGATCTCGACCGGTTGGCCAAGACTTACGAGAAACAGAGTGGTGAAAGCACTGCATTAGCATTTTGTCAAAAACAATTAAGGTCACAGCAGGCGATTCTTGGTGCCAATCATCCTAGTATTGCTTCGACGCTGATGAGTATGGGGAACGTTAGCCATGGCAAAGAGCTCTATCGATACTATAAAAAAGCCTTAAAAATCCTGGAAAAATGCACGACTCGTAATGAATTGCTCATAATTGATTGTCTAACGATGCTCGGCGCTATCGCTCTTGACGAAGGGAATGTCGACGATGGCATTGCTCGTTGGAAACATATTCTCGACATTCGACGACAAATTCATTCTCCCGATCACCCAGAGATCGCTGAACAGCTACAGCGTTTAGGAGAGGCATATTTTGAGACAGCACATGACTACTCAGAAGCATTACGATATTTCTCGGAAAGCTTGGCTATATACGAAGTAAATTATGGAGATCAAGAAAAAAGTATCATACGAGTGAAAGACTATATCCAAAAGTGCATCGAAAAGTAACTATTGACATCTAATTAAATTTAGTTAACCTATATTTTCCACAATTTACAGTGGTTGACATCTCAGATTAGCTATTGTTGTGGATGTACATATAACTAACGTTATGCAAGGATGCATGGGTGTTGGTGCGAGTGAAAATTTGACTGGGCGTGGGTATTAAACAAGATTGACAGCCACATTTATACCCTTTTATTAGTCACTGAGATTGTGAAAAATTGTTATAGTGTTTGGGTGCTGACTACTCTATACTCATAGATTAAACTCTTAGTCTAATTATATACACTGTAACATAGTATATTAATGAAGAATTTAATATTTTTAAATGCATCATGGAGAAAGATTTTATAACGTGCCATTTACAGCCATCTCTGTTTCTGTGCATATGAAATCGAGAAAGCATTGCAAACTCTGCAATTATCATGATACTTCAGCTATATTGTGGTGTCTCTATAATCACTAATATTGTCGATTTTCTAGACAGTAGTTTTTTTTTCTTTCAGAGTACATAGTCTACGTACTATGAGTAATATGTGTGTTTTCTCAATTATCTTAATCTTTTCTAAAATCCCTCTGGACTCGTTATATTTCACTGCATGAAGAGGACAGGTTACGATAGTGATCATGGCAAATATTTCAAAATAACAACGTGCTAACTCTGTAGTTTTTCAAAGCAGTGAACCATTAGCTTTCAATTACAGAGGTTTTATCTGATTTTCTTTCAGTTTCTAAGATGCCATCGATGGCGCGGGAAATATCAAAAACGTGTTATATCAGTGGTGGACGGTTCTTTTCAGAGGACATTGTAAAACTTCATGGATTTGTACAGGATTCAAGAGCCCAGGGGTGTAACGCTTGCAAACTAGATGAATCACATGAATTCATACTAACAGTTCTAGTTCAGTGCATTGATGATATGTATTTTCACAAGATTTTTTAAAAGCTTCGAGGCAGCAGGAAGTTTTCAGTCATGATGAACATCAATGCTAGTTTCATAGCTAGCACAATGAGAAGTTTTCGATCAGTTATTACAAATTTGATCACTTTCTCACAAATCTTCCACGGCCCTTTTATTGTTGCTTTTATATACTCTTGTAGAACCTCACAACAAGTCTAAACGTTTTGCGTTCCACAAATTCCAGCATACAACAGTTAATTCCAAAACCATGAGAATATTTTTCTTAGAGAAGTTCGCTTGTTTCTTCTAGGTTTGTGTTATTCTCTATCATCCTCTGGCGATACGAAAGCTCTCTGAAGACATTGTAGATGCAATTACGAAAACCCCAAATCATTCGAACAATTTCGCATACTAAAACGAAATAGTTTTGTTAAAATATATGAACGTTGCCATCGTTTGAGGCTCTGGCTGTGAGTGCTTTGAATAAATAATGACTCGAACATCCTTTTACCAACTTCACGAAATGGTATGAGCCTAAATCAATAGAAATAAAATCGACAATAAATTCAAGATTGAGTCATAGATTGCAACACAAATGGTTAATGAAATTTCATCTAAGTATGACGCTGCTTCATCGTCCTTCACATTTAAATCGCACGGAAGTTGCTAAAATTAGATCAAATCGAATTGATCTTTTTCGTCTGCTATGGTCGTTGGTGCATAAGATTTAAAAAGACTTTCAAGGTGAGTTTTAGAAGGTGATATTTACGAATACTACGTTGTACAACAATCGATAAGTAAAGAGCAGCGATACAGAAATAAATCTTCCACTTGTTAAACCATGAGAGAAAGAAGAGAAGAAAAAGAAAAAGCCCCCATTCATTTTTAATCTCTATCAAAATTACAATATTCAATCAGTTCGACGAAATTATCAATTGGCAAAACATCATGTCTGAAGAACTGCGTCAGCAGTTGAAATCCTTATTAATTGAATGTATTCAGCAACCAAACAAGCTTGAGATGTTCACCGGCAAGATTATCGATTTGCTTGAAGTTGATCGTGAGCATTTTATTCCAGCTAATGATTCATCTTCACGACGACGTAGTAGTATTTTCGATGGTGATACCTTCTCAGTACCTCGATTAACAGATCGACGTCATCGCTCGAGTACTTACAGTAGCATAGATCTGATGAAGACTATCAACAGTGTGTTCTATGACAACGATGGTATCGATTGATGGGCCGTAATAATGCATTACTTATCTATGTAAATCTAGCCGATGTCACTATAAAGATACTGATTTCCTTCACTTTCCGATGTAGCGCATGCTTCTTTGTGTCTCGTTTAATGTCAGCAGAGAAATTGAAGACTGCATTCCTATTGTAATCTCGTAATAACCATGAAAAATAAATGATGATTCAACTACAATTAAAGGCTACGTCCTATGAGACGATTTTCAGTTTCGCGACAGGTAACATTTTGACTGAAAGTTTAGATGATATGTATGTACTCTTTTTTTTCCATACTATATTTAAAACAAGAGAAGCAATCGGCATTTCGTTCTAGGCAGTACTGCAAGATGTGTTCTTGAGAGATCTGTATGTATTGTCTTTAATTGCTGTAACACATTTTTGAAAAATCGTAAGGCATATAAAAGAAAATTAAATTTTATCGCTCTAGTAGCTTTGTCATTCTTTCACAAACGAATAATAATAGATGAAAACGAATTGAATCTATTCACAAATGTATTTATACTTATTATACTTGCAAAGATCATATATTTCTTTCGTTCGTTTTGAACGAAACCCAATGTTATAGCCAGTTTGAAGGTGTAGATTCTCAATGGAATCCCAAAGATACGTATCTTTTGCACTGAAACATAGTTGTATTCTTTGCGGTTTGAACAGACAGCTAGACTGAGAAAATGTTTGGTCGTGTCAGAGTTCTATCTATCAGATTTCGATCAAACCGAAACAAGAGACAAGAATCCAGATGCAAAGTTCAATATGTTTGAAGTTATCAAACACTATTGTTGGATTTGCATGACTTAGACTACGGTGATTCTGACTGAAACGTATACAGGTAACTAAAAAGGAAATGGTCAACTTTCATATAGATGACTTCATAAGAATAATGAAATTTTTGATGAAGTGTAAATTTCCGATCACCTCTTCCTTATCGTTTCTAGGCTAGCTTAGTTGTCTCGTCTATCAGTTTAAAGCTAAATGCCTTAAATTTCAACCCTGGCAGGGATTTACAATGGCCCGGCTTAGATTAGAGTTCTTTGGAACAGAAAGAACCTTCGCCTACACGATAAACATACGAGAAAAATATGAAAACATCAAATCTACTCGTTTATATGTTTTACAGTATCGAATAGAAGACAGTTTGAATGGATTTTTCTTTCACGCCTCTCTTTCACTTTGATCGACATAGACACGTACTGCCAAGTGTTTCGGAAAGCATGTGATACGTTGAACCGTTCCACCGGAATTATTTGCTTCGTCACCAGGATCAAAGAATGTCACACGTTGCATCAATCGTATTATAATCGTCTTTAGCTCAAACACTGCTAAATCTTGACCGGCACACGCACGGTGGCCTCCACCAAATGCCATGTAAGCACAATGCGGTGGATTCTTGTCATCGAGAAGAAAACGTTCCGGTAGAAACTGTGTCGGATCAAGCTTCCAGTAGCGAGGATCTCGATGTAGATTCTGAATAGCAATTATGATCACATCGTTTTTCTTCACTTGAATACCATCTATTATGTCATCACGAGTAGCCTGACGTGAGATAGCTGCTGCGATCGGTGCAAACCGAAGAACTTCCTTTGTGACACAATCGACGTAGACGAGAGAGTCGACTGCGTCCTGTGTGAGAGATACGTCATGTGTTAGATTGTTTGTCTTGAGTTCGTCTTTGATCTTTTTCTGGACGTCCGGATACTTTGACATGTAAAAGATGAACCAAGAGAGAGCAGTTGATGTCGTTTCGAAGCCAGCTAACATTGATAGAGACACCTCATCGAACACTTCCATCGGACTCAATAAAGCTTCTCCTGTGGATGACTCGGCATTGTTAGCCGCCACAAGAGATGCCACGAGATTTTTCGGCTTGCTCGGTAAAACTGCTTGTTTCTGTCGTGTTTGCTCCTCATTGATAACGTTCATCACATAGTGTTTCATGGTACGTAATGCTCGTTGATATTTTCGATTTACTCTCAAAATCAATTTGCCAATCCATAACGGAAGTCCACTTGCTAGGATAAATTGATTTCCAAGGCGAACGAAATCATTAAAAGCATCGCCAAGATCATAGTCACCGAGTGGCGATGGCGCCCCGAGATCATAGTCAAAAGCAATTAAGCCGATTATATTCATAAGAAGTCGTTGACTCTGCACAACAAGGTTGTTATGAATCTGTCCATTTCGTCGTACTAATGTCTCGTCTATGAAACGATCTGTACAGTTGATAATTTTGTCGAGATACGGCAAAACTCTGGCTCGTTTGAACATTGGTAACATTAATCGCGCATGACGCTTCCAATCACTGCCACGCAAAGCGATTAGACCTGTTGGAAAAAGAACGCCAAAGTTACGAGTTGTTGTTTCAGCTAAATCATAGGTATGTCTGTCCGCTATGACATGTCGTGCGTGTTCAATATTCGAAAGAACTATTGAATAATATGGTCCGAACCAGAATGAATATGCATCACCATATTTTACTTTCAGTTCGGCAAAAGCTTCGTGAAGTGCCACTCGACCAGAGACGACACCCGTATTACGAAAGTTGCCAAAAATCCATTGTGGTTTCGGACCGGGTAATCTTTTAGGACGATTTTTATCCTTAGATTTCACATACCAGTAAAATGTCGCGAGCAAAATAACCAAAATTGCAGTCGTCGTGGTAAAAAACATCAGAATGACACTTGCGCACAAAAGAAAACATGTAATGACATACATTTTTTTCTCTTGATACTTGAGTACGTATGAAAGAAGAAAAAGTCTGAAGTGAATAAAAATATTTTGTTTCCCCATGCGCTCGATTGATGGCGCGTAGTAATTACGAGTGGTGCGTATAATGCATATTTTGAGTAGAAGAAAAAACATTGTTTGTGAATAAATTCATACGTAATTTTACTCTGATTTTCAGAGTAAAAATTTTTAAGCACGAAGCTGCTTGAATTACTAGACCAGCAGAAAAAATTGCACGAGTCAGAGCAGAGAAAGAAACCATATCAGCTAGAACTATCAATTGATATAGAGAATCACATCAAATTCACACTTGTCCAAATGATGAAAACATAGAATTTGATATCGATAGCGTCTTTTGCTAAATGATTTCGTTATCTGCATATTAATACGTTGCATGAACAGAAACAAATTCACCATGATTCCGATGAAAGAAAGTCTATTAGTATATCCAACAGTGCGACTTTTAGTGATGCAACGGTGAAATTCACCGGTCCTTACCGTAACCATTCTAGCATTTTAAATCGACCGTATTCAAATGGTATTACCTTATACTGGCGGGATTAGGCCAATACCGGCTTGTACCATTGTATATGGTTAGAAATTGTTGCCATTATAAGCCGGTGAAACATATTTCACCGTCACTGTTGCGCATCCCTAGCTATTTTTAAGTAGCTATTCGTTGATGATAATGAGAAAAGCTGACAGTTTGTTATTAACGGATATTTGAAAAGAAATCCAATAATCGACTGTATGTATACGTATATTTATCCATTTCGTCGTTATAGGAATGTTGCCTGTGCTAAGTCATTATTGGAAATTATATCTTGAAGCTTTCAGTTGATAGCAAAACGTCAGCTTCTAAGACTACAATTGATGGTCACACAAGTATTTTCTTTTGATGATGAACATACGTAGGATAAAGCAAGTGTATAGTTAACTGATTGCTTGTCACAACGAATGAATGAATCTGTTTGTAAGTTGATACAGAAACCCCGGTTACTTACCTAGAAGAGAAACTTTGCCCCCGATTCCCTTATAGAATGAGTGAACTAATTTTCTATCGGTAACTTACCACCACAGTTAGATATTACCACGGTGCTCAGTTTGTCATGGAATTCTATAATATTATTACTACCCTGACAATAATTGTATCCATCACGCAACTTTTTTCTTATGAATGACGTACTGAACCGATTTCAAGGATTTATTGAACTCTGTTTGATCAAAAACGAATGGGCACAAACTGACAAGTTGTTTATTGAAGCCAATACAACTGAAATCAAGAAGCACAGAATTATTTTCTTTATTTCGAATGTGTATTTCAACGAGAAGTTCCAGATATAAACTTACACATAAGAGCGAGCCATACTAGAGCGATCTCCTAAGGTCTGTGACATGTGGAAGTCACATATTTTAAATATGTGAGGATACTCAAGAGTTATGAAACTGGTTTCTATTCGATTCGTATTAAGGAGCCATGGTATAGTGCAAGTTAAAAAACCTGGACTTTGAATTCATACTCACTATTTTCATTGAAAAAAACGAATGAGTATTACAAAATGGATTCAATTGATCCAAGTTTTGACTGGCAACTTGCCAGTGGCAAGATAAGAGTTCGTTTCTTAGAAAAAAGGCAGAGAAAAAGCTAAAACGATATCTGCACTTTCCATTCTAGCCGAGCCAGTGAAAACATAATCTCAGTCGAAAAATCTGTTATCAATAATAATATTATAGAATATATGCATAGCTTCATATAATTTCTATGTTTGTCTCAGAAAAGTGATGCTGTTCAGATAGATGTGAAAATCGGCTAAGACAGGTTTCGTATTTTTTTTTAAATGACTACTCTTTCTCAAAGCATATTAGACGCTCCGAACATAATTGATGGCAGTATTTTCAATCATTGCCTTACAGAGGCGGGCCCTGTCTACTTAATAGCAAGATTATGATTCTCGATCGAAACAAGGGACGGGTATTACTCTTAGATGTATATTCCTTCAATGATGCACCGATTGACTCCGAAAAAAAATCGAAGGACTTCAATTACAGAATCTGTCATAGTAGAATTTTGTGTAACACAATTTCAAGTACAGAGAAGTACTTCAATGTAACACAGAAATAGTTGAAAGTAGTTTGGAGTTCTTTGCAGTATTTCGAGTTAAAATCTAGCATACCAAGTACACTTTTTGATCTTACAGACTAATGCTCTTGGTTTGAATCGATTGTTAAATATAGTTAGTGATAAAATGAAAATTTCAACTTTAAAGTTAGATGATCCTTCCTTGATTTGAAATGAAAAAGATTATCTGGTAATATCTTTTGAAAGGAAATATGATTATTGTTCTGCTTTGAACTGACATGTTCATATACTCTTTTAAATATTCAATTTAAGTAGTCACTAAAAAGTTAACGTGGATGTTTCGAAAAGTTAGAATAATCGAAAGACATCGGTAGGTATTGTTACATCCAACAATTCAAGGGTGTGTGTGTTTTTTCTCTTAAATAATAACCACATGATTACGGGCACAAGCTCTCATCCATCTCTGTAGAACAGGTATTAAGAAAAGATCAGGCTTGATTTTTATTCTATACGCATTTGTTTCATTTGATCAACTATTGATTCGATCTTTTTCGGTAAAGTCTCTTCGTCACTTTCGTCGTCATCCGATGATGTGGTCTCCGAATCTTGATTTGTTGTGACTCGTTGAAAAGCTTCACTTGCCGCTTCCAATCGTGCTCGCAATTTTTCATCGAAAGCCCTCTTACGCAAAAGAGCAAAATCATGTTGACTTAAGTCATAATCTTTCGCATGTTGTACAATCGACATGGCTAGATCATTATTTTTATCGTTGAATAATTTTAGCGAGGGATCCAATCGTAGATGCGCATAGATGATTCCAGCATTCTTAGTTTTAAGTAATTCTTCCCGAATATGTTTCATAAGGCTTAGTGCTAATTTGAATAGGAAAATGTTCGATGACGTAGTTAAGGATTGAAAGACAAATGTGTCGAAAAATAAAAAGAGCGCCTCGAACGGCAGAACGCCAATGCACAATGTAGTGAACCATTTTTGTGCGTAGGTTTCTGGTAGAATATAGTTTTTGCTTAGATGTTCATGAATATCAGGATCATACTCTGCGAGGAGATAATCGAAAACGTAAGCATCGGTAGCAAATGCGACGGGTTCAGCTGTCCAGTAGTTGACGAGAACATTACGATGAAGTTGACGCATAATTTCGATTGTTTTCGAAGGGTAATGAGTCAGTAGGAGAAAACCAGCTACGTAAGACATTGCTTGATGGTAGGAGCCGAATTCTTGACGAAGCAACGATAAGACATTCATCAATGTTGCACGTTGCGCAAGACCCAGAAATGTTCGCTCAGCATCGAGACGGATAATGCGTTCGGGATTTAATTTCGTAGATTGTTCATCTTCATTGATGATGTCGATGCGCTGAAGAATTTCTGAGGAAGGTAGAAAGGATCGATTTAAACGTAACAATGGAGATTCACCTTCTTCTTTCCAAAACTCAGCTCGTCTTAACATTTATATCAAGTATCCACTATGCGAGCACGTTCTTTCGTAGTTGTCAATGCGACTGTCTTATTCATCGGTTTTGCAATAACATGAATCATTCATCAACTCTGTTTTATTCATATCCTCCTCTGTGAATAGTCAGATGGCAGAATGCGTCGATGCTTATTTTCATTCAAATTGAGTAGAGTCTCAAGAAATAGTTAATTCCTTTAAGTACCACGGTACTATGAGCAGAGAAACACAATAGACATCGAAAGCCCAGTTTCCGACTTTCATTTACACTTTGATCTCCTCAGAAACAGTGAAAAACAAGAAGAAACATAACGAATGCACAACTGAATCAAAGGCTAAACTTTAAAAGCTATTTATGGGTAATAGTGCTAGGTTTACCAGTACATGATGGTGATAGCCGATAGTCGGCAGTGTGATTTCGTCATCTCCTAGCTAAAAAAGCTTATTCTTCAATCCTTTGGAATCTGAAAAGCATTCATTTTCACGAGCGGTTGTCACCTTTTGGGTATATAGAACAACATAACGAACATGCAACTTCATTCGCTTAAATGCAGATACTGACTGATACTCACGTAGGCGCTTTGTTTTTAAGGCAGTGTTTTATTGCATCAGAGACATTTTGAGTTGATGGCGGAGGGGGTGGGTGGCATGATTTCTCGATTTCTTTGGTAGTCACTTTTGTTGTAGAAAGAAAATCTGACGTCGACGGCCAGTAAACTATGTGTATCGATTTTCAATGCTTCGGATTCACATAATATTTAGCAAGAACATGTAGTCGATTATACTGCTAAGACGAGTATCAACACTTGCAATCTACTTTTTCTTTGCCATGCTTTTTTTCATTTTATCAATGATACATAGTTTGGTTTCTTTGATGAATTACGAATTGTCATATAGAACAAATCTAACTATTATAGATATTCGTTTTTCAAAAGTGGTCAGCGTAATCTCTGTGGGATGAAAGTATGAAAGACGACGATGTGATTTTTGTTACTAACCACAAGACAATTCTTATGTTTGATCGATGTTCAGACGTATTTCTACATCGTCGCTTCTTACCTTACATTGTGACGTTGCTAAAAAGAAGAAATCAGTTCATAATTTTTAACAATATGGTAATGATGAACGAGTCTGTGATGATTAGAAGGACGATGAAGATGGAATGATTCAGTAAGGAGACGATCATCTCAAAAAGATATACTATAATAAAACCTCACATACACCCACACCCGCACCCAATCATTATTCGAAAAATCTGCAAATAATGAACGACGAATACTTGAAGATTCGCACGTAAGTGTAGCAAGTGAATTTCACTTTGCACGTAGAAACAGAGATATTGATAAAGTCAAACAAATGCTACCTACCATTGCCTATGATCAATTAGAAGCTAATGGAAGTACTGCTCTTCGTGCTGCAACCTATTTTCGGTCATATAATTAGATATTGTTCGTTTATTTCTGCATGAACATTGTGGTCAACGGGATCTAAGAAATCATCACGGTTTTACGGCATATGAAGAAGCAGATATTGAAGATATGCGACAGCTCTATTACTGATCCTCAGACGAAAACGGATTTAACGACGATTCGATATCCACCGAACAAGTATTTGATATTTTCTCATCATCGGTCAATGAAAGTCATAGTGGCGGTAATGAAAAACCTGATCAAAAGTATCTTCTCGGTTACAAGACAAATGAAGAAGTTCAAAGATATTTAGATGGTTTTAGCGGAGTTAAAGCATTCCTTCAGTCACGATTGGGTAGATACATAATCAAACAAGAAATGAAATCGAATCTTGGCAAAGATATGGGTTATGGGAAAGAAGAATATAATTTTATTAGAAGTGAAAAATTTCGGCACGAAGCTTTGCGCAAAAGTTTAGATGAACACGTTACTCCACATCATTGCACCTATCGTTACTACTGTAAACTGCTTAAAGAATATATAGAACCCGGTACGTTTGTATCTTTCCTAACAGTCTGCACATGTGAAAAGTCATTTTATCGTCAATTATTGATATTTTCAACTTGCTCATTTAAAACAGCGATGCTATCACGGATATTCCTATCGTGGTGTTCAATTGACTCGACATAAAATAGAAGAATATCGTTGGGCGTTGAAAAGGAAAACTAGTATTTTATCATCGTTTACATTTGCATCGACATCTATTGTTCAAGATGTAGCTGAGAAGTTTTCCACTAAATCTGCACCATCATCACCAGATAAGATAAATACCCTACTGATATTTCACTTTTCTCAACAATGTGATGCAGCAATTAACTTGAGTGCAATTCCTGAATATCATTTACCATGTCTTTCGTTTTTTGAAAACGAAAAGGAAGTATTAGTATGTCCACGAACATGTTTCAAAGTGACAAAAATGGATTTCGATCAATTTAAAGAACGATCTACGACTTATTTGGAGAAATTATATGTAGAAAAGCGCAGCGTAATGGAAGCATTCAGATTCTTACTGAAAGATGACCTGAAAAATAGAACAAGTAAATGATTCATAATTGAAAATGTATTTTAGAGAAGTTATAAACACTTTTTCAACCACAAAACAATACTATATTTAATGAATAAAACACAAGCTGTTCACAGCAGCTCCTGTGTAGTTTGAATGTAGAATTAACCTATCGTCTTTATACTAATACATTATGTATAGAAAGTGTGCAATGAAGAATTGTTTTCCCTCTTCGTCTTACAGTCGCCTTATGTTTCATTTTAATTCTTGTTTTCTGTTCATGATTTTTCATTTTCATAGTTCTTTTTTCTTAATATTGTCGCTTCATTATTACAAGCATTGAATTAGATAGGTTGTTTTTTACATCTGTTTTTCTTCCAATTCTTGTTGTTGTCAGATCTATCACGGTGATGGAGATCCCAGAAGTTTTGTGATGAAGACTGTGTGTAATAGTGGAATATCTGTTAAAGGAGGAAGGAGATAAGGAGCCGCAACAATTTTTCTTAATACTTACATTCATTACTTTTTTCGAGGGCTTTAGTGATAACCTTTTGAAATTAAGTTTTTATAATGAAAATGAACTTTATAGACTCTTTCGTTAATATTGCGATATCTCTAGTCTATTATGATCATTGAATAACTCGTAAGAGTAGTATTAGACAAGCATGCACAGATATTAAACTAAATTAACACCTTCTAGTGTTCATGAAATCAGAGCGTCGAGACAATTTCTTAGTCATCTGTTCGACGTTCATGAAGTCAATAGACAATGAAGACAACGCGTAAGAAGAAGTATGAGTGTTCAATAAGAAAGATTCTTACTACAAAACAGTAATTTATATTAATGACCGATACTTAAAAACAGGTCAAATGTTATTTTTAATAGTGGAGGTCACGACTAAAAACTATTTGTCTTTTGTATGTCTTATTAAAATGACTGAAGACAACAACATTTTAATGCTGTATTCATCAGAGAATGCATTTTTCGGTTTGTGCAAAAAGTCAATTATTTCATCAACATGTCAAATTAACATTTACATTCGTATTTTGAATAAAAACGTTTTGAAACAATATAGTAAAACTATATTAATGTACATATAGTTGAAAATTTCGAAATTACGCATTGAAAACTAAATCATTTAAATAGTGATGCTCTTCAGAGTAGCATTTAGCTATAGCATAAAACAAAATATGTCGTATGCATATGAAAAAAATGACAAACACAAATGATTAGAACAAGTTTAGATAGTAAACTAAATGTTTCATTATTCTGAGTTATTAGGAAGGTTTTAATGATTACATGATGAACATTCGCGCCTTCTAATCGATACTAGAAACCAGTGAGAACGGTTGTTTTTTTTTCTCGTTTTATTGTCATATTAGCATATTTGTTCATATCCTATACTTCCACACATATTTTTGTAGATTTATAAATTTCATACGATTACGAGACAAAAAAAAAGCAATAGCATGAATAAACTTTTAACATCAAAAACAAAAACAAGAGATTAATTATCTTATTCAAACAACATTGAGTAAACAATACGAACAAATGAACGACATCATTAACATATAGCTTTTATTCATTCGAAAATATTTGACATATTCGAGATTAGATTTCATTCGGTGCATCAAGATCTTCATAACTTCTCAATGGTCGATTATTTCTAAAAACAAAACAAAACAAACATAAAATAGGATAATAGAAAACGAAATTCTTCGAGCACATATAAATCAATAACTTACGGCGGTCGATGAAATGGAACACCAGGTGGTCCACCAACACCGTGATACATAAACGGTGGTCTCATATGACGTGGTTGATGAAATTGATTCGCATAATAACCTGGTGGACCAGCATGTGGCGGTGCAGACACTGTCAATTGAAATAGAAAAATATTTCGATTGAGTTGTTTATCGAAAAATATATCATTTTGACATACTCGTAGGCCATAGGGGTGTGCGTGTCAGTAAGGGCTGAGCGGCCATTGGTGTTGGCAATGGTAAACCCGATGGATGAGGTACAGCTACTATTGCTCCAGGTCTATTTGATGGATGTTCTGGTAATTGGGATCGTTTTGGATCATACAAATAATTATTGAAATAAATCACCTAAATAACCAAAATTGATTTTCTAGTCAATGAATAATTTGTCTAAAAAATTGATTACTTCTTTTTTAACTTCATCGATTTTATCTTGATGCTTATTTAAAATATGTTTCCGAACGAATTCTGGACCTTTGAATTTCTTGCCACTCAAAGGACACGACCATTTATCTTTCGCAATCTCTTGACAATTGGCAACAACGAATTTTTCAATTTCATTTTCTTCATTTTTTGCACCTAAGTTTAAAGCTTCATCATCATCTAATTTTTCATGAAAATCAATAAATGTCTTAAGACGTGTCTCGGATTGTTGCATGAAATTTCTCAATTCATTTTGTGTGACAGAGGACAATGGTGCACCACGTACATGCATAACACCGCAACGATTTGGCATTGAATCTTCTTGAGCATATTCTGTACCATTATAATAATCAACAGAGTGAACAACACGCAAATATAAAATTAAACGATCTAAAACCTTGTAATGTATATGAAGATATTATTTTGCAAAAATGAAAACCGATTGTGTCTCCTCTGTTTTTTTACTTTAGTCAATTCTCTATCGATGTCAAACGTGTTCAAATTATTTTCATTCGTTGTTGATCCATCACCAAGTAATTCTTCTTCTTCGGCATCACCTTCTTCAACAAGATATTCCGTTATATTTTTCAATAATGGATTATAACTAACAAAACCAATTGGATTTTTATTTCGACTCGATGATATATTCATTGTTGATGATGATATTTCACTATCATCTGTAACTGCCGTTTTTTGTTCATCACTATGATTCAGATTGGTTTCCCAAATATGCCATCGATCATCGAACTGTTTAATGATTTTTGTTACAAGTCGAAGATCATTACGTACAACAGTTTTATGATGTTCGATACCATTTACTGTACGTATACGATTTTTCAATTCACGATTTATTATAGCACCTATTTCAACATCGTGTACCTAGGAGAACAGTAGAAGCATGACATTTATCATCTTTCTATAGTAAGACAGAATTTACTTTCGTAAGATTAAGTTCATAGCAAATATTTCGAATTTGTACTGTATGATCGAATGTAGCCCAGCCACGTCGTGAAAATTTTCTTTCAGGTGCTGGATCAGTTATACATGCACGACGAAAACCATCGTATTGTTTACAAATCTAAATTGAATAATTTCATAAATAGAAAAGAATCACGAGATATTACATTTTCAAGATCATCTTTCGTTGTTTGCATAGGTAAGTGACGAAAAAATATTGATGCTGTTCGATATAATGATCGTGGTGCATCAGACACTTCGCCAGCTTCTTGTTCATTATCATGTGAAGCTGATTTTATATCATTGTTATCTTTTGATTCAGCTAAAATAATATCAATGTTATTTCAATCAATGCAACAATCAATGGCAAAATCATTTACGAATCGATGATCCATTATCTGCATCCGATACTGTTCCATCATCAGATTTACTATCTTCACGTTTTCTCTAGAAAATTTATATCAACAGTAACATACATTTCATTCGTTGACAACAAATTATTACTTTATTATCCGATGACTTATTTGAATTAGTTTGATTGGCTATTTTGTCTGATGATTGTTTCGATTTATTTTCATCATTTGATAATGTAACTGGATCAAGTGCACGAAGATCATGGTCACTACCACCTTCCATTTTAATAACAACTGAATAAACAGAAGAAGAGAAAGCAATGTATTCAAAAATGATTACATTAGTACGATGTAGAAATATTTATTGTGGAACTCACATTTATGTTCAAGAAAATTGGAAGCACATGTTTTTATGATAGACTTTGAAACTATCCTTTACTTGGTACCTCCATCGCAAGTTTAGTTAAACACGATTAAATTCTAGATTCGTTCGCTGTTTAAATCAAAACTGTCATTAATTTCAAAATACAAGAAAGGTAAGTCTTTTTGGAATAATTATTGCTAGGAACTAGATAGAAATTTTCTTAAAAACAAACCACTGTGTATTTTTTAAGTTTTAGAATGTTAAATTTCAGTTGTGCGACCAGAATCGTTAACTAAAGTTCAGCCATCTACGGGAGTCCAATTTTTAAACAATTATACATTTTGAACATGTAAATGCGTGATTTTGGATGCTTTGTTTAAAAATAAAATGAATAGAAAGACCCTGAGAAAACTTGATGCATACGATTCAATACAATTGTGTCGTCTCTTTAAAATCATTCCGAGAAAACACTGATCTTTCTTTAATGTCGAAATGAACATAGATTCGTAGTAACATTAGAATAAATACGACGTAAATCAGCAAGAATTCTATATTCAGGTCGCAGAGAAGTCGAGCTAGAAATTTAGTTTTATCTTTATTCTAATGATAATTTTCTATGAATAAAATGTTAACTTTTGCACAGCTATGCGGACCTGCTGTGAATGATAAGATGGGCGAGTGAAACGTAGACAATTTAATCTTATTATAAATTAGATATTCCCAACTTATGGAATCTTTGTCAGAAACATAAAACATAAAATGAATGTATGGGCCGAGAATCTGAAGTCTGCTCTTGAAAAGATGATTTAACTATAGACGTACAATATCATTTTTAACTAAAATCGATTTAAATACGAATACATTTAAAAATAATTTTATTTGTGTTCACTATCTTTTCTTCGTTACTTTTTCGGCGAAAATCCATACAACACTGAACAGTTATTTCACAAGATTTTCTATGTAAATTCTCGACGAATACGCTTGGTTTCTTAACTGATCAATTAGAATGGCATATGAAACATGCTCGATGGATCATATGTCTATCACTAACTTTAATATTGTAAAACAATAGATGCTTTGTAGTTAGAAACTTGGAAAAATACTGATTTATTGAAGCGTGATCCTAAAATACAAAATTGATTCGTTTCTTGATTTCATCTGCCGACAAACGATTCCACGCTGAATAACATTCAAGAATTTTCAGCATGATATGAAAAGTAACATGTACAGAAAACTATCATCAATCCAATCTGATAGAGCACTCTTAAAAAATAGGATTTCTCATTTAATGAACATACTTCTCGATACTTTAAAGAATCGAAAGTTGTTTCTCCTTCAAAAATCATGATCTGTCTCATCTGAAGTATACACAAAATGGTAATATCCTACCAGCATCAAGAAATTTTGTTAGTGCTTGTTGACTATCAATATCAACGTTAACATTATTCAGATAACCTTTACTATAAAGATCCATAAAAATTTCTAAACGTTTTTTAATTATTTGTTTTTGTTCTTGACGACGTTTTGGATATTCATCTGGATGATATTTATATTTGAACCTGAATAAAATACATTATTTTTTTTTCAATATGAATACATTCAGATGAAAACAATCATGACAAACCATTCATCATTTTTATGTACTGTAAAAAATTCAGCAATTTGAGTTTTTTTAAAATCAGTTTTATAATTATTGTAACGCTTGACAGCTTCTTCTTGATCGATATTATCGTCTTGATCAAGAAGAAAATTTTTAAAACTAAGCAATGGTGGTTGTGTTGTACTATCGGATGATTCTCTAAAATAAAACATTAGCCTCATATGAACATATTCGTATCATACTTGTTCGATTGTTCAGTAGTCGACTGAATATTGGATGGTAAATTCGAATGAAAACCACCTGTACTAGGAAGATACGGTGAACCAACAGCTGGATCGAAATGAGATGATGCTTGATCGGGACCTTCCCTAATAAGAAGAGAATAGCAATCGATTCTAGCAATACAAATCATCATTTTTTTCTACCAATCACGTCGAATACGTTTATTTTGTGGTGGACTCATATCGTATCGAGCAGGACTTCGGTTATATCTTGGTGGAAAATCCCGTCCTAGTGGTGGACCACTGGGATATTGTCGTCGAAACTGATTTGGTCGATCTCTGCAAAAGAAAAGAAAATCAATGAATTGAAATAATATTGCATTCTTCTTACCTTCCATCATTCCATTCTCCACCACCACGATTATTGTTTCCTCGATTTCCGATAAAATCGTCACGTTCACGACGAAATTTATCTCGATTTCGTCGACTATCGAAATCATCATCACTATCACCCATTATAATCTGAAAATATGAATTCTATTCAATATCCTTCTCATCAGGATCCCAGTGAAGAAGAAAAAGAAGTCATCGTTCATATTCATTGTTTTGGTCTACTTTTCTTCCAATCAAATATATTCAATAGCTTGCGACCTCTTTCGATCTTATCGCAAACAATATATATCCATATCGAATCAGAGTGTCAAAGTTTACTTGCCTGATTCACTACTAGGAGCTTTCCAGATTGGAAAAAATAAGTAATATTATATAGGCACTCGCCATATCATAATATAAGTTGTTCTGTTGATTCATACTTGCATTTTCTTGAGACTATAAAATATTATTCAGCAAAATGGCTTCCTCCAATATCGAAAGCAACAATGATGAACATATTATGACATCAGTGGAAGAGACAAATCCAACAGGACAATCTCCATCAGTTCATGAACATTCTGATACATGCAATCATCAACTACCGTTGATCAATGACAATAATCTTAATTCATCAGTGCCAACTTCAACTACTCTTAAGACAGAAAAACGAAAGAAAAACAAAAATAAGAAAGTAGACATTATTATTGCTGAAAAAATAGTTGGACACCGTGGTGGTGATAATATTGATGATCTTGTCAATTTTATTAATGGTTCATCACCGATAAACGATAAGAAACAAAACAAAAAGTCGACGACAACAAAAACAACTAATTAACTGTATTTATTATTATTTAGATTCGAATTGATTTTAATTTTTTTTTATTGTTTTGAATACTTTTTTTTTAATATTATTCACGAAATAACATAAAACTAAAAAGTCTTATTCTTGAACACGAAACAAAAAACAAAAAAAGTTACTTTGCTAAGAATATAAGTATAACTATGGAAAATTATAATATGATTAAATGAGACAAAGAAAAAAGATCACTGCATTATGAGAAAAGAAAGAAAGAAATTCAATATTTGATGAGATTCGAAAATTTTTATTTTTTCGGATGCTTCTTTTTTGTTTTACCATTTGTCGATACAGATTTCTTCGAAGATGTCGATTGAGATGGAGGAGATTCTTCAGTGACAATCGTTGTTGTTGAACTTTCTTCCTCAGCATTATTCATTTCATCCTCAACCATTTGAATAAAATCACTCTGACTAATTATACTTCTGATGGCCACTTTAACAATATGATAACTAGAAAAAACAATTGATTCGTGTATACAAATAAATGTGAAAACTTCGGACTTATGTCCGAAAGTTATGTGTACTTTAAAAAGTGCATGAGACAAATCAGTCATTCTGGAATGTGTGCACGGATGAAGTATCTTGGTAAACCTTTTCGGGAAACTCCAAAACTACTGAACATCTCAGACATATCTAGGCAATTTCGTTTCTAGATGCAGTTTTTGTGCATTTGAGACCTTTTTGCAGCCAATGTTTTGTTAGAAAGCTGCGATTTCGGTTCAAAACTAATATCAGATTCGGAATCAGCATTAAAAACTGAGTCGATTTATATACGTTGTGGATAATTCTGAGAAAATAGTTTGTTTTTTAAATCCCTGTACCACCCCTCAGAGATGGTTTGGTCAATATTAATATCTATTGACTTCGGGTTTTAACCTTTCGATAGTCCTTTTAAATAGCTACAGAACCAGGTATTTAGGAAACTCCAACACTACTGGTCAACTGAGACATATCTATGCAATTTCGTTTCTAGATGCAGTTTTTGTGCATTTGAGACCGTTTTTTGGCGATGTTCTTTTAGAAAGCTCGATTTGGTACAAAACTAATATCAGATTCGGAATCAGCGTTAAAAGCTGAGTCAATTTATATACGTTGTGGATAATTCTGAGAAAATAGTTTGTTTTTTAAATCCCTGTGTTCCACCTCTGAGATTGTTTGGTGAAAAATGACAATTTTTTCGATAACTCGGCCATTTCTCGCCGGATCCTTCTCATCTTCGAACTCGACCGAGATATTCATCAGAAAATTCTGTGCACATAATTTCAGCTCAATTGAATGTATTTGTAAAGAGTTATCGTGTTAACGGCCGACCAGTCGGACACACTAACCGATTCTAGAGTGTACTCACTTTTTGAGTATACAAAAAGAACCCGTTCTCTACTGTAAATATAGAAAATTTTAGCTGAGTCTTTTCATTAAGGATCATGCATTGGGAAAAAATTTTTCTATGACTTGATCAGCTGTGAATGAATTTTTTTCTCAAAAGAAGTGTTAGAATCGATAGAGAAGTTCAAGAATTTGGTAGAAAAATGAAAATGTCGAAAATTAGAATTTTAAAATAAAGTTGAAGATGAGAAGAAATTTATTAGATCATTGGTTTTTATCACTTTTATTTTTAACCTATTCGGATTAGTCACATGATTATGATTGTCAATGATCGATAAAAATTCATTACACGTCATATTCATGTCTCGGTGAAATCGATAGCTAAACTTTTTTGACAAGGACGCTTTATTACATTTCAATATATTTTGCGTAAGAACAACCTAATGATTCACGTTTATTCCTCGTTTAGAAAGATGCTGTGTATTACACTACAGGTTATTTGAGGAGAATATTATGTGTTCGTTATTTTCATCATATTCATTCCCTAGGTTAAAAAGCCACGGCCTAGAAACCAAAATTCCCCAGTGTCCATCTGTAGTACTTGGTAAAAATGACCATTATGATTGTACCAAAAGTTACAGATAGATATAATTGAACCCGACAATACGAAATCTAGTGGGTAGGTTAAGAGAATTTATTAAATATTATTATGTATACATCTCGAACTGAATTCTACGGAAATATTGATGCTCTAGTATATCGTGAGATATTTACTTTTTGATTTCAAATCTTTAATACAAATACGTTTCGAATACTTTAGTTGGGCATGTCGATTGTTTCGTCTATTATGTTACTAATTTAACAGGTAACTCAGAAATCTTCCTTGTCAAGGTATGTCAATTTTAATATATTGAAAATTTAGGACACAGGATTTCCAGTACGATTATGAAACTCAATAGATTTAAAATAGGAAAATAATTTCATGAAACAAGATTTGAAGTTTCAATGGAAATATATTAATTCCAGAGTCTGCAAGTTACGCATTCATAATTAGTTGAATTTTTTATGATTGAAGTTCGAAACGTGGAAAAGTGAAACTTTCTGATGTTTAGACAATCTCGATTATGTGAATATTTAGTTGGCCTCAAATTTCAAATGATCATTTTGATTCTCTATAAAAGGAAATCATTATGAGAAAAAGACCAAGTCCAATCTCTTTTCTTAGCTTGTCGAATTTCGTTCAAAACATGAATGATAAACTCATTTTGACTTGGAATTTTTCTTTTTTCGAAACTGAAACTACGAATAGAAAGTTAAAAATTTATCAATAATTTACCATCGTAAGAATTGTTTCTTTTTCTTATTGACAAATGTTTTAAATTGTCGTAGATTTCTTTCATGCCATTTTATTTTCGTATCTAATCGTTTGACTATTGATCGGTTCATACTTGTTTCAAACTGTAAACGAATATTAGTCCAATTAGTTGTTGATTCATTTTTATTATGTATTTTATAATCAGTTGGAAGTTCTAATAATTCATGGATTGTTTTACTACGTAATTCAGTAAATACATCTTCATAAGATAAACGAACAAGATCAGCTTCTTGTTTATCACTATGTAATGGACGATTACGTTCGATTGTTTCGTTGAGTAAACGATCTGTTAAATTGTAAAATCGATCCCATAAATGAACAATATCAGCATCAGATCGATTTAAATAAACATACATATAACACGAAGGTGTTGATGATATCGTATAAACTAAACATCAATTACAACAAAAACATAAATCAATATTTTTCTTAGAGTTTTGAAATACTAAAAGAACGCCTAATGCAGATCCTTGCAAGGTTGAACTTTGAAATATAAGAATATTGTTGTTATATTGCGCCATATTCTCTTAAATCCCAATAATGAAGCAGTGTAAATATTTTCATAAATTCTTTGTTTTTGATATAAATTTGCTAATCATGTGTGAACAACTTTTATCTGCATTTATGATGCTCTTCACAACTCTTCAGTCATATCTATGATGAATGACTATCGAGAGAGAGAGAGAGTTTTTGAGGAAGTCACGTATTTTCGAGACACGCATTTTATGATGAAAATGAGTATAGGCTTCTTTTTCATCGAACGATTGCGTATGTTCAGCTATTATTATGATAGAAAAACGTAAATTAGTCGGATCGATGAATGAAAAATAGTCTCAGTCAGTATTTCGTTTATATTGGCATCCTTGTTTATGGAAAACTTCTCACTCGAAGGAGTTTGGAACACTGAAAAAAAAACAGTCTAGTGTAATTCTTTAAAAATAATTGCAAATTTTATCATGAATTTTTTCTTACTAACCCTTTATCATATAAACTTGTCCTTGAGGAACATGACTATCGTTGTCTTTAGTGGAACATTTTTCGCTACCGTTCTTTTGCATGTTAGTCGGTAGATTTTTCTGTGAAAAATAGCGACTTGATCAAAATTGATATCAACGATATAATCAGTGTAAAAACCTAAGTTAACTTATATGTTGTCAAGATATTTTTGTTTTATCATATTTTCCTATAGGCATTGACCAAAAAATAAATTTTACCAAAACACCATCTTCCTGGTACGATATCTGCAAGAATTTACCATCGTTTTACCGGGCAACCTTAGAAATCGTTCGCCAACATCGAAATATGGTTTTGATGAAATTCATGTTTGGGTTTATATCCGTAAGGGTAAGTGCGATGATTTCTTCAGTGAAGAAAGCGATATTAGAGAAGTCTGCGAGATAAAACTAAAAAATCATGGCATTCCTTTATCTGTGTCGAGATTTTTGTAGAGCATGTAGTGCTGCATAATATGTACTATTCAAGGTTCACACGAGTGTTTTATTATTCTAAAAAAGAAATTATAATTGAAAAGAAACTTGGTAAAGGAGAAGATTTTTAGAAAATATCTTTTGTTTTTTTTTTATTTAGCAAGACTCAATTTAAAAACATGATGGTAAGTAAACTTTAGTTTCGTTTTATATATTCGTTTGAATGAGCTATAGCCGAATCTGACTGGACTGAGACAATGATAAAATCACAAGTTTCCTTCTTTTTTTCTCGATTTTCTTCAATGTTTATTTGGTTCTAACGGCTATAACTCAGTCTAAGGACGTTTCAGAAGTTTAAAATTTTTTTTAATGCAATTTTAATCTGCGATGAAATAGAGATTAATGAAAAACATTACACATGTTAATCTTTCTTATAAAGTCTCTCGTACAATACGAATGCGAGGGGAAGTATGATAGTGAAATTTCTATCCTCTACTGTTAAACACTGTTTTTGAATTGTAATTCACAACATAATTTCAAATTCTACAAACCATTATGATAATCTCCACTTGGCACAGTCATGTTTTGTCCACTATTTAACGTTATATTTTCTTTTGATTGTAATAATTCGACTGTAATTTGACCTTCGAGTACTTCAATCGTTGTATGTAAGTCCGGTGGTATGTAATTTTCAAGAAAAAGACCTATACATAGTTACTATCATTATTGAATACAGCTACATGATATTGTTATCAATAATTACCTGGAAAATCAGCAACGAATGTTACGAGCACATTTTGATCTTTATTTGATAATTCATTTTCAATTTGAGCCATTCGTGTTCTCCAATCACTTAAATTGGTTAATAATGGTTGTAACCATGGTGTATCTTGAAATGGACTCCATTTAAGATCGGATGAAAGTAAATCAATACGTGGATCGATTTGTCGTTGATTAAATCGTCCGTTCATCGAACGCCATATATCAAAACGAAGTTCTACATCTTCATAGCCGTGCTCTTTTAATTTTCCTTTGATACACTGTGCATATTGAACTATAGATATACGATATTTCATAGATTTATTTTTTTTTTTCATCAAGAAACTTATATACCAATCATATCAGCATGAGAACTCCATCGTTTCGCTGATGCCCATGCTGTTGGTCTCAAATAATGAGCTTCTTGTGTAGTCTTATCAAGAAATGTAATTTTAACGTGTTGACTATCAAAATAAAATATTACAATACATATTATTTAGACTAAAGCTGTTCCTACGTATGCCAACTGTGTACCATCATATCCCATGAATAACCATATAGACCCTAGAAAAGAGCGCTTGATTTTTCACTCTACTGTCAATATAATTCTAATCAATTTTACTTACATTAGTCCAATTATTATAGCCTTTGGTGATAAAGTGTGAATATGGTAAAAATCCTTGTTCGACTAGATAAAGAACTGCAAAAATCGTCAAAACTTTATGACGAAGTGTTGATTTAATCGGTGCATTCTTAATTGAACTAGCATTGGCAATAGCTGTTTTTAAAGATTGAGTTTTAGATTCTTCAGGCTTAATATCTTCCTTTGAATATAAACATGATGCACTGTATTGGACTGGTTCATCTTTATAGAGAAATTTCGGTACATAACGATTTACGAATTTTCTTAGCCAATCATTATGAAAAAATATTGGAACCGTTGCAAGCATTGTATATGGAAACATACCTTCCATGAATAATAATTTCAAAAATCATTAAAAAAAATAAATAATAAACATAAAATTTATTTTACCGATGCTAAACATTTGAGAATTCATTAGATGAAAAGACGCACAGAAGACGATTCCGACTGGCCGTGAGATATCAAAAAACAAGACAAAACCAATAAATAAATCAAAAAGAAGGCCACATATATGTACGAGTACTAATGTAATTTGTTCTACGGTCATAAACGTTCTATGGAAAAGAAAATTCATGTGATTGATAATTAATATTCTATTTCCTTATCTACCGAAATGGTGAAAATACCCAATGATCACCTAATGAATCCATCGAATATCCAGCAACCCAATCCCATTCGGTTTTTTTCAAACCGGCAATAAAATAAACAAGAAATATTTGATATCGAATCAATGTATAATTCCATAGAGGTACATGTGAATTTCGAATTTTCTTTTTAAATAATCCATCGATTGACCTGTAACAGAGAAAAAAAAGCGTTGCATCTGCAAATACTCGTATGATACAAAAAAAGAAACGAGTCTTCAATCATAAGTAGAAAACCATGTGAGAAAGTATGTGCAAATATAATTAAATCAAAACTATGATGATTGATATTGTTTTTCTTTTAGTCCAAATAAGTTAAAGTAAGAGGAAAAACATCACTCACTGATGCTCAGTTATTCGATCTTATTCTGTAAAATAAAAAAGAATACGCATAAACTTCTTGCTTTTCTTAATTAAAGCAATATGTTTTATTTGAATTCGAGAAATGAAAACTAGACCAAACTTTACCAATAATGATGTGCATCGAAAAACATCAATTGAAAACCGATTAAACCGTATAAATACGAATGATTGTTCCATGATGTTTTGTCAAGAAGAAAAATGTACCAATAAGTTATTGTAAAACATATTGTTGCACATCGATAGAATAAACCCAGAGTAATACCAACAGCACCTTAATAGAAAAGAAGAACCGCGTTTTGTTTTTCTTTTTAATTATTCACGATAAATTTTTGCGAATTGTAATAAATCTTATTTCTCAATTCATTACCGAGAAACATGACAAAATAAACCATAACCATATATTCAGGACGAAACGGTGCAAGAAAATTGAATAATGGAAATTGACATTCTCTATCTTCGTTTGGATAGTAAATATCAGCATGAGACATACCACGTTCTTGAGGAATATCCAATATCATAAGAATACCTAAAATAATTCATTCAAAACAAAAAATTTTAAAATAACAACGAACTTTTATCAATGCGAAAACTAAAATTACAGCAATACTAAGCACTATAGGAGTTTTTGCATTTCGTCGATTGGAGTATGAGATAAAAACAACGTGAAATTAAATTGAAAGTTTCTATTCACATATATGTATACATGTATGTACATAAGTTTTAAAATTCAGCTAGCAAGAAAAAGAAAACGACGAACGATGCACGAAGCAAGCGAAACCTGTACTAATACTGTTTAGTCAATTTGATATATTTTGTCTCTTGTCCTTAGAATAACTAAGAAAAATTCAATATGATAAAGTGAGAATAGAAACATGTGTTTTTTTGTGTGTGTTTGTATGTATAAAAATGGTAATAATGCTTTTTAACTTTAGTATTCATACCAAATAAGATGCGAAGAGCAGCTAATGAACTTGGATCTTCTGGACGATTCATGAGTTTAACAAAATTTGACCACGATTGAAAATCAGCCAATTCAAATCCAAACACTCGACGCATCGTCGATATTTCTTGTTGCTTTTTCGGAGCCATTCGATGACTTATCTCAAAAAGATGAATGAAAAATAAACAACGTATTACTATCAATTTATTGCTAAATTTTTTCTTTTCTAACAAATAATTTCATGCAATACATACAATAATAAAATAATATACATGTATAACTTCTATCTTATAAAACAAAACATATATACATATAAATATATATATATATAAATAAACATTCTCTACGTTTGACATCTGTCTTCCATAAATGATACGAAATCTAACTTAAAAATTTCATGCTCATTTTATCATCAGCATCAATACGTTCAAGTGTTTTACAAAATTCTTCGAATGTTATCGATTGATCGCCATCTTTATCCTAGAACGAAAAGAAATCCATGAAAAAAAAATGAGAAGCAGTTATTTTATTTATCATTGAAAATACCAATTCACTGATGGTATTATCAGCTATTGTAGCAATTTGATCATCGTGTATATTTCCGCCGACCATCATTTTTAAAACGTCAAGTAATTCAGCTCGATCTATTTTCATATCATGGTTTCGATCGTACATCTAAATAGAGACAGAAAATAATTATTCATTTCATTTTATTCATTTGTCTTTTTTTTTCTTCTTTCTTCTCATGAAAATTTACATCAAATAAAAACCGAAGTTTACTATCTCGTGTATTATATTCTGTTATGGATGATTTATATTTTGCTCGTCGAAATTTAGCAAGTAGAAAAATAAATTGTTTAAAATTAATTTTAGTATTTTCACCATAATCTTCCATAATAACATCAATTAATCGTTCGCCTAATGGATTAATATTAACTTCGGGTATACATAAGAGATTTTCACGTGTTAAATATCCGCAATCGCTTTTATCCAATGTTTTGAAACGACTATATAAACGCTGTACTTGTTTTACAGCAAAACCTAGATAAAAAAATAAATCAATAACAAGAAAATCTCATCGAATACGAAGACAACAATGAATTAATCTCAAAATTATTCTTTCACAAGAAAAAAAAATATCCTAAAATTTGTTTTCTTTTAAGAATTTTCTTAATTTCTTATCCCATTCGTTGTCTACAGATACTTATCTCATTTATCTTCTTTCTTTCTTCTGTTTTGCTTAGACAATCGTATTTGTGTACGATGACTTACATACTTTTCAACAAATGGCCATCAAACATAAACGGCGAACTCAAAGATTAAGATAATTTATTATCTCATAATCTGAAGTCGATGACAACAAAGAATATTTTACATGTGCAATTCAACTATACTCTAATACAGATAATTTTCAAAAAATAATCTATTCCTATACGATTCATTTGCATGCGTATTCGAGATAAAAATACATCAGCTCGTTCATCTCTGATTATGAAGTTCAATGAATTAGAAAATTAACATTTCAATACTTAATCAACCATTAAACATCAAGATATCCATCCGATGGGCAAACATATTAAATACAAATGAAGAAATACGCTCTGTAATCATCGTGACATTTGAAACATGTCCTTGATTCAAAAGGACTTTTTCTTCTTTTTCTCTTTCTGTATGAAAAATCNCTTTTCAACAAATGGCCATCAAACATAAACGGCGAACTCAAAGATTAAGATAATTTATTATCTCATAATCTGAAGTCGATGACAACAAAGAATATTTTACATGTGCAAGGATTTGTTCAGAAGCTATGTGATCAGGTTGTCGAGCTCATTCCTCCATCTCCCGTAAAAAACCGCATTAGCTCTTTTATTTTTCGTAGTCTGTTAAGGATTTGCAACAAAGAAAAACTTCGTCCTACTATAGATCAACTCGAAAAATAGGACGAATCTGATGATCTGTGTAAAACAACGATTGTATTAAAAAATTCATCATTTTTGAATTTACCTACATTCAATAATGATACATACACACGAATGTAAACTAGTATAAAGAGTGATAAGCAGCAGATCAATAGTGTCTTTTAATGCATGATGCTATGTCAAATGAAACAGATAATGTGATTGACTGAAATCAGATGTAAATTAACTAGATTTTCTTTGGTTGAAATTTTAGTATTCTCATTCCGATTAAGTGAAATCCTAAATACATTGAAATTCTAAATGAAACTGTAAAAACTCAACGTCATTTCTAATACATCGTCTTCCATAGGTCTATGCACAGTAGATATGCCAAAAATTCCAACTCACTTCACTGTGTTAGAGCCTCTCACAATCTCACAGCTCTAAGTCTTTTGAACCAGCACATCTACTTAGAAGTGTTTCGAGACATATTTCAAATATTCTTCAGATGGCTACAGAGACCTCCTGGAATACTGCAAATATTACTTTAGTGATAATTCATTATACTTGCAATGTTACTTACATGGACTACATGTTACATAATTAAAACTAATACGAACACGTTGATTTTCAACGTGTACTTGAACTTTGACACCTAGAAGTTTTCTATATACATGAGTATGATCTGAGATTGTAGATAATTGCACGTCACTTTATGCATACACCTGTAGATATAGAGTACGCGTAGTTCATATGGTTATAGCCAGTCTAACACAAAGAGAATTCTTCGCTATTCTCAACTCATACTCACAGTTACGTCACAATCTACAAGAAGAATCAAACTCCACATACTAAAACTTCGTTCAATATTGGAGTCAAATTGGATTGTATCCTCTCTTCATCAATAGTCCTGATTCTAATCTACTGTCTAGCAGTACATGAAAACGTATCCGATGTTCATGTTACTTTCCTTCTCACTGCTAGTTGCATCGATATCGTCATCATTTGATTTAATTTGTTTGTAATAGCATTTCTATTAGAGATTTAGCGAATCTCACTGGCTTCCTACTTGATGATTATAACAACATAGGCGTCTATGTTTCAGTCACGACGAATGTTGCTGTTGATCTCTACCGGGATGACTAGAGAATTCATCAAAGTTGTCTTTCGATAACTATCAAGCTCCAGTAATAATTGAGAATGAAATTTTCGAATGATCCTCAATTCAACTATACTCTAATACAGATAATTTTCAAAAAATAATCTATTCCTATACGAT